>BOPP01000040.1:5296171-5316486 GCA_017312745.1 Gryllus bimaculatus | reverse complement strand
CGGAGAGCGAAGGGGCGACGGGGTGCTGCCGGGGCCACGCTGCTGAGAACGAGAAATCTATGGAATCCAAGTTTAGGGGATAGGATTGAAATGCAACAATTGTATGGTTAGAATGGGTTAGAATGCAATATATACGGATAAGTCACATAAGCCATAAAAATATAATTGTGAAACTGATGATTTTTGACATAACGAATGTATGTAATATTCAAGAGGATATAATCAGCAGCTTTGCTGTCCAGGTCAACTTGTGGCAGAGGCACAGAGAAGGAATAGAGGAAGGATGTAAGTGATAAAGATTGACTCAAAAGGAAAGGTTTTAGAGAAAACGCAGAAACAAGAGCACTGAGCGAAAAAAATTAATTATCATAAAGATTTAGTTTTGTGGTTATAATATAGGGGAAAAGAGAAATGTTAAAATAAAAATAGGAGAAGTAATGAAGACGCGAATATGATAAGTGCTTCTGCATTTCGGGTTTGTTCCCACCGGGAATCACATCGGGCGCAAGTTGCTCAATGAATAGTATATTTTTTAAGATGGAAATGGGAGAAATTGCGAGTGAAGTGGAAAGAGACTGATAATTCATTACATGGGACTATGGCTCTCGAACGACTTCATCCTCAACAGCGACTCGGTGTTTAAATATAACATGGTTATTTACAAATATTTATAATATAATTTTATTTAAAATAATAAATGCGATTTTTACAACATATGAATTAAATTCGAAGAATGATGAGGACAATCTTAAGAGTTGTTTGTTTTTTCTTGAAGTCTTAATGCAGATTCAAATCAATGTATTTTAATATGGCAGCGTTTTTATAGGTATATGCAATTTGAAATTGGTATGCAATCGTACAGGTGAATGATTACACATTGACATGATGACTATTATTTATTTGTTTATGAAAAAAGCAATATTACCTGCACACTTTATGAAAAAGTAATAGAATATTACGAAACGTATTATGAATTACAGGTAATTTTGTAGGGAAATTTACAATATTTTCCAATATCTCACTTAAAATGTAGTTTCATTTAAACCTTTAAAGTTTGCTTAGTGACCAAAACATTATTGCAAAAAAATAATGAACGAAAATGAATATCATAATGTTTTTCAATAATTTTTCGTCTTTGTGTAACACTAATCTACATATTAACAGTGATTGGTTACTTTAATAAGGAAACTTGAAAATTAATATGATTTTTCATTAAAAGCTGCTTCACGTGTTAGCATAAATATATACATAGGCGGATCCATATGTTTCCTGCCAGACCATTATATCTCTCATCAATAAAAAGCTTTCTGAGCAGTGTATAGTCGTACCTTAAATTTTTGTAATGTTAAGTTCGCAGACGACATTTCACTCAGTGTTGTGGAGAGAGGCACTTGAATTGAATGCGTATGTATGGAATCTCATAGTGTTTCGCTTCTTCACGACAATGACCCTGTGCTTACGACTTAGATTGCGAAGAATTTTGTGACGAACTATGTATTCAAGGAGTTGGATATTTCCAATTATAGTCCAGATCGGGCCCACAGCAACGTCTAGCATTTACGAAAACTGAAGGAAGTACTTCAGGGAAGAAAATTTTCAGACGAGTGTGAGGTGAAAGAAGCAATTTTTGGGCGAACGATTACTTGAAGTATTTTTTCAAAGGCCTAGAAATAAAAACAGACGCGAAAAGTGGGTTTCAGTAAAGGATGATTAAGTTGAAAAGTTACGCAATATATTTATTTATATCAAAAATAGAAGCAAGTGAGCGCAGAAACTTATGGAACCTATCACGTACTTGTACCAGAGAATCTCCACGAAGATATTTGGATATAAGACGTGTAGAGTGCTGAAGACAGTGTTTTGCTGCCCGTTATTGCGCCTACTACCGCAAACAAGATCTCCACGCCACCGCCCTGCGCCGCGCCGCGCCGCGCCTCGCCGTGCCGTGCCTAGCATACCGCCCTGTGAACCGCGTGACGCGCTCTAAGTAAACGAGCTGTTGCCAGGCATTCCTTGTGCCCGGAGCCGCGCACTTCTCGCTGTGTCACGTCGTAATTAGCGGTTGACTATGACGGCGCAGGCGACGGTGGCGGGCGGTGCGGGAGCGAGTAAATGACACGCGGGGATGACGGCCGAGGGGGGGGGGAGGAGGAGGAGGCGTGGGGGCGGGGTCGTTAGGGAGGGCGTGGCTCTTGTCCGGAGACAAAGCGACTGCACACCGAGACAAAGCCGTTCTCTGCTTGCTTCCAGCCCATCTGCTCAATAGCGCGGGGTCTTTAACTCCCTGGGTAAACCAGCTCAACTTGCCGGATACTGTTATAAAGGCATTAGGATATGGTGACTTCGGAAGGCAAATGAAAGTAAAGGTCATGTGGAAAGCAAGTACATCGCGCTTATAAGGAAGTTTTAATTAGAATAATGTGATCTTTCTTTAGAGGATCATGATTCTTGGCATTATTTGTTCAATTTTCACAGGATATGACGTGTTTCTATTCGCGGAATGGTATTCTTGATTCACGGTAGGATGTTTAATAATTCTTCACATCTAGGTAAAACCTTACAGTTTCTTATCACCAATTGGCTTTGCCTCATGAATGAAATTGCCTACTGGTCATGTAACTTGTGCTATATTTCCTCATTCACTCTGTCTCAGTCTTTGCACTACAGATATGTGTAACATAATACTAATAACACAAATATTTTTTCGGAAATATTTTATATCGTTTTGCTCTAGTAGCTATGCAGAGAGTTCCATCAACTGTGAACCATGCGAAAAAATTTCAAATGGTTCACAAACTCAAACAGACTCTTCGACCAGTTCTGAAACGTGAAGGTAGTAACATACCGCAAAGATAGAGCTCGATTTATTTTTATTTTTGGTACTATTGAATCATCCTTCATTTTCTAAAAGTGTATATATATATATATATATATATATATATATATATATATATATATATAAAGTAATGAGTAATGATTGTAATGAAGGACACAGAAAGAGCAATTATTTATCTTCCATTCATCTCGTAAATTAAATGTCAGTGCAGAGATAATATAAAAAACGAAAACTGATAACACTAAAAAGATTATTATAATGGTCGTTTTATAACTTGACAAGAATCAATATCGATTTGTAATGGTTTTAGATTCCAGACAATGTTTTAAATTGTTTTAGAAAAGAGCCCAAAATGTAGAAAATGTTGCACAAAGATCTTGATACATTTCAACTCTCAGGATTTGTGGCAATGTACTATTATTAGCTGTTTGTCTACTCCATACCTAGTTAATCACTATAACTAAGTACAGAGCAGAAAACCACTTTTAAAATCTTGAAAGAAAATAAATTCCTTCTGAATGTCTTGTTATTTGTATTGTAAATATGTAAGTATACAAAATGTGTTGAATAAACATGTAAATTTCTTTGACTTGATGGGGCCTAGGGAGTGTACAATAAATAAATGCTGAGTCTAGACTTGTTTTTCTCTTGTTGTGCACGAACTGTGAAAGTATATATTTATCGTTTAGTTGTAGATATACCATTTGAGAAAAGAAGCATAGAGCCCAATAATGTAGTGCAGATAAAAAAAGAAAGTTCAAAATGCAAATGGTAAATATTAATAAGAAAAACACTCCCAGAAATAGATTTCGAATTTCAAAAAAAATATTGATATTCCAAATATATTTCTTTCAAAAATATTTTTGTCAAAAAAAATCTTCTGTAACAAACGAGCCAAGGATTAATCCGTATTCCTTTCTCTTCCTTGTCCTAATCGCACCCTTGCACATTACTACATCTACACTTACACGTACATGCACTACACTACCACACATGTCGCGAGAGCAGGCTGGAGCATAGACCTGGCCCGGCTGGGGCGGTGCCCCACTGGTGTGAGAATCTTTTTTAGGGAAAACCCCGGAAGCCAACATGTAAGTTGGCGCTGGATCTCGCTATCCAGTAGAAGAAGATCACCACCATCTCCCGTGATCAAATAATGCACTACTATTACGGGAATAATGACCACACCCGTTGACGCACTCAGAAACATCAATCAATCAAGAAATGAGCAAATCAATGTAAAAGTATGCTTTAAATACTAAACAGATATTTCTGTGCAACAAGAACATTGATTTGAATCTGAGGAAGTTTGGCGAAGTGCCATGTGGGGTGTAATCTGTTGAATTGAAGTAAAACATGGGAAAATGACAGATTTGGAAACGTAAATTTGGATAGGCAAAATGAGTTACGAAATTGTGAGAAAAAGAAATATGGAGAAGGTAGACATAATGCAATCTGTACACACAAAGGAGCAAAAGTCGGGGGGAGGGGTCATTAATTGAAAGGAAGATGAATATTAAGAATCAGAATTGAGGGGACAGAAATGGGTATAACAAATAAGGAAATAGGAGGGCGGGCTGAGATATGAGAATGATGTAAAGAAGGCTTATCTAACTCAGCTGCCCGTGGGCGGGCGTGCGGGTGCCCGCAAACCACAGCGGGCACTAGCGAACTCCGGTGAGCTCAGACTGCTGCCAACAGAGGCTGTCGGCGCCTAGAGAAGTATAAGCTCTAGAAGCGCCTGTTGGCCTTTGCCTTTGGCGCTTCTATAGTGAAAGCAGAGACCGGTTAAGTTGAGGGGTGGCGGGTACCACGGGACTCCTACTCAGAAAGAAACCTTCATATTTGACTGGAAATGTGCATATTGGTATTGTGGTGAGTTTTCGTTGGCATTTCCAATGAAATAATTATATGATTCATCATTGCCAACCATATTATTTATTGAAATAGAACCTTTCAAAACGGGCATTTCAATTAATTTCAGAAACAATATTTTATTAAATAAATTTATGTATATTTTTCTTAATAAATTAAGTAATATCTCGTATCAGTTCTTGGACTGTTGCGATGCGTAGAATGTCTCGTCAAGTTGGTTCGTTATTTCTTTGTTGTTTTTTTTCATTGCACAGAAAAGCTGTTCACAACAATATGTTGACCCAAACATAGATATGATCTTAGCTACATTTCATGATGCTTGGGGAAAACTTCCACATGTAAATTCTGATACCATGGAGACAAATAACGGGTTTTAAAATATCTGTATTTTAGAAGTATGGATTTCTTCAAATCTTTTATATCCAACTGCAACGGCGATAAATGGAATCCGGTTAGACAGAAAACGGGATAGTGGCTTCCTCTGCCAGCCATCGCACTACTCATACTGCTTCCATGCAAAGCAAGTATGTAAGTAAGAAGGGCACTTCCCTCTCCAAAACCTCCTCCTCGGCTGACTACGGCCCGTGGCGCGAGTGTAGGCGCCCGTGCCCGCGAGAGGCCGAGTTGAAACTAGTGATGCGACATCGATAACAAAGCATTGATGATAGCAAAGATCGATGTTTAAAATTAAAATAACGATCTTAGAAATATACCGAAGAAAAACCATCGATGTTTTTCAACATCAATGTTTTCAAACTCGATTAGTATCTTCTAACATTAAATTCGTGTGCAATAAGATTTAAGTTGACAGTGTTAGTGTTTATGAATTCACCGAATAAGGGTAGGTTAGAAGTTTTATTTATTTTTTTACGTCAAAAAACAGTTAAAAACTGTGTGTGGCGAGCTATGGGAAGAAGTTAATTTGAAGTTACTTTTATGTCCAGGAGTTAAACAAGGGGCCATCTCTACATTTGCTCGAGGATCAGGGAAATTGGACGAAATCATGATCGAGATTGGCGTCTTTAAGCCAGAAGCTGAAGTACAATACTTGTTAAGGTGACGACCCTGCGCCCACAGCGTACCTGATGGCCGTATCTCAATATGCAAAATGAGTATGAAGAGGAAATACAATGGTATAGAGAGTTTGTTTGTTGTAGGTAGTGCAACCAGGATTCTTTTGTTTACACCACAGTGTTACTATCAGTTATTTCACATTACTCTTACAGTATTGCGATGATCGGCATTTTTCATTCAGAAACAAAACATCGGAAAAGAAACAACATCGATCACAAAACATCGCTGTTAATAAAACGTCACTGTTAATAAAACATTGGTGTTAATATGTCGATTTCTACAAAAATATCGATGATTGAAAAGCATCGACATTGATGTCGGATCCCTAAATGGAACAGCCTGATGTAAAGCATCTTAGCTGTAAGATGAGAGAGGTTCTAGAACAGAAGTAGGTGGAAAAAACAATGATAGAGGAACCTCCCATATAGCCGATCTGCTAGTGGTACGATGATGATTACGATGATGTTGATAATTATGATTATGGATATAAGTGACTTGTACGCGAAGGACATTTCTAGTACAAGTATAAAGAACATCATATAGCTTCAGAAAGACATTCAGAGACCAAATTTGTGTTATCGTGATGCAAATGCTTTTTCAATAGCTTAGAGTAAGCGCCTCTAACAGATATTGCCATTTTAGAAATGTTTATTTGTTCTTTCAAATTTTATAAAAAAAGATCTTCAAAAGTTACATAACAAGGTATCAATTGAAATAATTGTTTGCTTCAATACAATCAATTTATTTGTCGTCACTATTATGAAGCAATTTTTAACGTTTTAATGCAAATACCGGAAAGCGATGAATAGTACCTCATTTGTCTTGATAGTAAATCTGAAGGGACCTATCCGTGAGTGACGAAAGGACGTATGAAGAAACAGACAGACAGACATACGAACAGACGGACAGACAGACGGACTGCCGGACCGCAGGTCCGGACGGACGGTCGGACTGCAGGTCCGTCGATTACTGTATGGAGATGTAACAAGATGGCTAGTTGAAATGTATCTCCGAAGCAAAGTAGACCGCACTTAGTATTTACTCAGAATTTGCAGGAAACGATGCGTAAATATAATTAATCACTTTCATCTGAATCACTTTAATATAATTAATCACTTAAACCTGAGGAATTGCTGAATGAAAAATGAAGACTCTTTGCACATTTTTCTTATTATATTTTCCAAAAATAATAATAATAATAATAATAATAATAATAATAATAAACATAGAAAATATCTTGAATGAAAGTCAAAATAATTTCTACTTACCTTCCGATGAACAAACGTACGCTGTCACAATTGTAACATTATTAGCTCCAAAGAACTGTGCTGCCATCCCTGCAATGTCTACAGCGTGTTCTTCACTGGAATTCGTAACAAAATGGGATCTAAAATGTGGCTTTAGATCTGAATTGACTTTTTCTTTCTCTGCTCGTGAATCATAGTCTGATACCTTATTTACCTCAGTAAATGCATCTCTATTATGAACTTCGTTACTAAGATCTCTCTCGATTTCACCAAGTGTTACATCGTAATTATCACGAGACTGAATTGAGACATTAATTAAGGTAGTATCTTGCTCGGTAAAAAAAATTGTATCTGTGACGTCTTTTTCCGCTGTACTGTGCAAAGTATGGCTTTCGTTAATGTAATCTTCGCTCACGACGTTCAATACTTCGGTGGCAACAGCGTTTGTTTCGGAAGAAATATATTGTGATCCGGTGCTTATAGTATATTCTTTACTCGCTAGCAATGTTTCAGAGAATTCTTCAGAATCCATAGGTTTAGAAGTATGCTTGCTATCATAGGAAATTGTGTGTATATTTAAAACAAAATTTGTTTCAGTATCAGTGAATTCGCTGTTATCTTTAGTGGTTTTGCAATCATCGTCCTCATTATCTATGTCAGTAATACTACTGTAATCTTCGCTCTTATTTCCGTTCTGCTCCCCTCTTTCAGTCATTTCATTATTTTTCACTAAATTCACTGATTTGTTGTCAGTGCTGCTATTATGGCTTACATTAAAGGTATTCTCCGGAACAACATCTTCATAGTTCAAATCACTTTGAATAGTGGCATTAGTATCGTTTGTTACTGAAACTGCTACGTTTATTAATGCACAACAGTATAATAGTCTTCCGAAAATCATTTTTCGTCGTACGATCACTCTTGAAACGACTTCTGGGAGACCACTGACAAACAGTTCTGAATTTCGTCTTATATACGAGTGGAACTACCATATAAAAGTTTTCGTGGAACATCTGCTGCCAAATATTGATGCATTGACCGATAGTACACAACCAATTTGCCTGGAAAACGAGCCATAACTCATGCTCTATCAGTTTTCATCTTCCGTTTTTCTTAATAATATTTGCCGAAGTTATTACTCTCAAATCTGTCGTTATCTGTAATCGCGTCCCAGGAATTGAGAGAAGCAGAGAGTAAGGTAATTGCTACGTAGGCAAACATACGAAGCACGGGCTCTTTTATTATGTATTCGCAATCCTTTTGTACGCTTCAGTATGCAAATGATCCTAGGACGTTTCGGTCGTATAAAAAGGATTCTCCCGGATTAACTGGAAGGCAGTTAGAAGAGTCTGATCTTAGGCAATAACCGTAATTTTGCGGTTTTCTGAAAGTAATATTCCCAGCAGCTGTGCGCGACGTTATGTAATGTTCTCCGGCCGCCTCTTTTAGAGTTCTGTCAATAGCCAAACTTTAAAAAATGAAGAACGGCCGGCGGGGAATTAGTCTTCCATCCCACCCCTTCCAGCGGCGTTGGGCGGTATCAAGCTGCAGCTGTAAACGTTGCTCAGTAGGCAGAACAAAAATGACGCGACAGGAATTCTCTTCGACGCGAGATTCGTAATTCAATGACGTAGGGTTTGTTTTCCAGTCTGTTTCCGAAGCGCGATATATTTTCTGGACGACCGACGCGCGAGCTCTCTGGAGACGAGTGAGCATATTTCAGCTGCGATCCTATCGATCGATCGGCGGCAGTCGGGGATATTGCTTTCGGGCAAAATCTGCGCATAAAATTAACAATATTATATTTTATATTGAATTCGTGCCTCCACAGAGATATAGGATAACTGTAATGTTTCCACTCACCCCCACATCGAAACTTCCCGGTCAATAGAGACGATTAAAATAAAGCGACCCGTTTTCCAAATTGAAATGGTAATTTGGTTCTGGAGGGAAGCGGCGATAACGAGCAGTTCCCATTGCTCCCGCTAGGGGCGCTAGGGGCGCGAGTTCAGCGGTCCACCCCCTTCAACCGCGACGCCGACGCTGGCACCGCCGCCCGCGCTATCCTCACTCCATCCTCACTCGAGTCGCACCCGCACGCCGGCGCGGGAGGGAGAAAAATGACGCGAGGGAATTTTTTAATGAGGTAGGACGTACAGAGGTTTATGTCGAGGAAAAAGCGAATTAATAGTTTTGACCTCCCGGTGTGTGCGTATACTGCGACAGAGAAAATGCATTAATGAAGGGAACTGGAATGTTTTATTTGTGGGCGAGGAAGAGTTGCAAGCTGATGATATAAAATAACAGCTGCATGGGATAAAGAATATTTACGCTTACTACAGGTTACTCAGATTTGTATTAACACACATCAGACTTCCAAAAATTAATTATATTTGTATTTTGGTTACTTAATTTAGAACGTATCTAGTACAATCCATAGCATTGCTATTAAAAATTATACCTTCAATAATATTGAATTAATAAATCAAAATTCATAAGCCAGTTATCAAATTTACATAACGACATATAAATTTCTTAGTAGTATAATGTTTACTATAAATGAATAAATATAACGATAGATATTCTGTTTCTAGTTTACATATACTGTTCCTGTACCTAGAAAATAAATTAATATTGTCACATATACTTAGTATTACAGGAGAGGAGTTCAAGGTCAGTGTATTCTAATTTAAATCAATGGAAATGCAATTTTTAGTACTACTTCTAACCCTCTGTTTTAGAGCTATGTGTCTACCAGTAGCCAACACCCACAAAAATGCTGCAAATCAAAATCATACGAAATGTTCTTTTTTTTCAAAAACCACCACGTGGTTTTCTCAAACAACAAATAAATGTCTTCCATATATTCCTACAAACAAATAAAATGCAATAAAAGTTGCTCAATGTGGAACATGCCCAATGCAGGAAATTTTCTGATGTGAGCATTAATCATGGTCTGGCAAACACAAGCGGAATCTTGTCTAATATGCAAAAAATATTGGTGTATTGTGATTCCTCATTGAGCAAATTTTACTGTATTTTAACGAAACTAGTCCGCAAGAATACTTCAGTGGCATTGTATTGTATATATGGATGCACAGTTCAGCAGTTGTTTTCATATTAAGAATAGTAAAGATGTTTCTATTCCATAACACATCACGTGAATAGCAAATATTAATAGCAGACGTCCACTTATATGGCGCCGTGAAGTGCCATGACGTTAACTGGCGTACGCAATGACACTCTAAGAATGAGGATTCGGTCTGTATGCGCAATATGAGTATAGGCGGAATAACATGATCAATATTTTCATGTTCAGTCAAAATCGAAACTAATTGATTTTGGATTTTTTTCAAGTTACAGGGTATTTAGTAAAAACCATAGGATCAAAACACCAGATGGAATGTATTTTTTTCAATTTCTACACATAATTAGACATACACACTGGAACAGAAAAAAGAAAATGCTTTGTTTCCAATTACATGTGTATTTTAAAGAATCTTATTTTAGAAAAAAATTGACAAAATGCCCTTTACCTCCATGGTACATAATTGCGGTCGTAGTTATCAATTTGATTAACCTTCACAAACATTCCGGATTTTTTATTTAAAAACAAAAACGCAAATGACGCGATGGAGATTTCTTATCAGCATTCCGTATCAGTGCATATTTACTAATTTACACGAATGTTGTTTTTGAGAATAAGTTTCGTGAAGGGCAATGATTGATTATATAAGTTCTCAATATACGTTTCCGTTTGTATAAAATTAGTTCACAGGATTGGCCAATAAGGATAAAGAAACAATTAGTTGTGCCAACGTTTCGAAATATTTAATTTATTGATCCAGGCTTACTAATACACATTCCAGCCTCATTTCCAGACACCACACAGGCTGGACTTCACTGTGTTTTAGTAAGTTCTGATGAAGGAATTAAATATTTCGAAACGTGGGCATACCTAATTGTTTCTTTATCCATATGAACTAATCCCGTTAACTAATTTTACATTTCATCAATGATCATGATTTCTACAATGGTCAGTTTCTGTTTGATTATAAAAGTAGTAAATACAAAACTGAAGCGCGAACACAATTTATATGGATTTCTGAAACACGTGACTGGGAGAAATCTCCGGGCGTATTTGAATAGGAGTCTGCCAACTACTGATTTCTAGTTAACGTTCGTCTTATTCACGATAAATTATTTGATTAACTTAAGGTACTTATTTAACAACTGCGCTGGAGTCGTAATATAAGGAAAACACTTAAAAAACTCTAAAAGTGCCATCTGATATGACTACAAAGCTCAAAGACACGTTCCACAACCATTACCATCCTGTAAGACAGCTATTGATTGTATTTCTCAAATCAAACCTCTCGTTCGACCACAAAAGAAGAAACTACTCTCCTGAAACCCACAAGAAGTTCCTGTGTATTCCGAAAACGCGAAGTTGATAACATGGAAAGGCCAGAGCGCCTGTTTTCAATGCGGGCTCGCCGCCTGATGATAAATCAAAGGGCGCATAATTCCTGGCGTTCGCGCGGAGCCTTCAGAAAAACACGCGCCGAGACAAATACGCGCGTCAAAGCCCGCCATCTACGCGCCTGCGCGGTGGAGTGCTATCGAGGGCAGGTGGCAAGCGGCAGGGGTGCCACACCACACGCCCCACGCTATGCATTTCGATTTCTTTGCTAACAGAAAGGATTAGTAATTCACTCCGGAAAAGTGCTGCAGTGAACTATGTGGTTCAGTTTGACATGAATTAAATCTTTTGTTAGCAACGAAAAATTAGTCATTTCAGTGATTTTAATTATTAGATCCATCTATTTAAACAAAAACCATTACTATTAATGTGTTGTTAATTATTATTTTAAGGTAATATGTAAACGCTAATTAATCTGTGGGTAAAAATTGTGACCGTTTTAAAATATTATTGGACTGCAGACGTAAACGAACACCAAGCATGATATCCTTAGTTTAGTGTTTTGCGTGGGAACAAAATCTTTCCGATAAATGGAAAGGATCAAATTTTTTCCAAGAGTATCCACTTTATGAAATGAAACCTGGAGACTCGTGGTGTGTTTTAAACGAAAAAATATTAGGCACACCTCACCATGTTTGTAACTATGGTAAAACGGATGAAATATACTTGTTACATTGCATGTATAAAAATGAAACAGAACTTTCCACGGAATGAAACAATTGCAAACACTTCTAGTTGTTTCTGCATGAGCTAATCTAGACGTAATAATGATTCTAAATATACTTGATCGGTGAATGCCAACAGAAAGCTTAAATCTAAGCCGTGAAGGAAGCAAAGCCATCCATATGTGTCAATCAATACCACCAGCACCATACATTGCATGTCTTGACCTGCAATATACATTGAATGTAGTTGGCCTTTAAATGATATACTCAAGAAATATCGGCAGACGGGAATTAATTCTTTTAATTATAGGATATTATTAAAATTTAGCGTAATGTTAAAAAAATGTTATAATACGAACAAATATAAACTCATCTAGAATCCACTAACTTCTATTTAAAAAAAAGCAAGTGTAGAAAGATAAAACCTTTTTCTAAACAAAACCGCACTATGTTTTAAATGGATTGATACTTGACTGGCTAGTTATTTATTCTACAAGAGGCTAAAAGAGACCATTATCTGCAAGGTATTTGATTATTTACGTGTGCGGTAGCGCCGATTACTAATGAGTACGTAATGTCCTTTAAGCCTCACGTAATTACACTACCTTTTATCTTGTCCTCACGCATTCATAACATTTTGATACATTGAATACGACTATATGATAAAACCAATTCTATTGATTTCAGCAGTGCAATTTATAATATCAGATATAATATAGCTCCGTTTTATCAAGTGAAGAGTGCTTTATTACAGTTAACTCAAATTATTCTTTACTGACTAAAAACATCTTCCTACAATAGGCGGAAGCCAGCAGAAGAGTTGTTCAGTATATTTTACAATTTTTTTGTTAAAGAATAGGTGAAGCAATTAAATAGATAGTTTTCATCTGTTTTCTAAAATATGATCTGTTTCTTATTAATGCCCAACAAATGTTCGAGAATCACGAATTGCAAATAGATACTGAACACAACATATCTAAACTTGTAATGCCACCTACGTGAATATGTAAATTGAAATAATGAGTAAGCTTTTAAAATACTGATAACTTGAAATCACCTTTCCGAATTTGGCCCACCCCTGTGTCGAACAAATATTTCAGCGCCGAAGACACGCCATTTGTATCTCACCGGCGCGGCGGCGGCCGCCGCACCGGTCAAAGAGGTGTCAGGGCGACTATATTGTCACGTGATCAATCTCACTGCGGCGGTGGCGCCTCGAGGCGGTCGAAGCCCGCACTCCGCCGCCGCCGCCACCACCGCCAATGCATCGGCTAATGGCGAGAGGCTTTTATCGCGTTCTCGACTCGTCCCGAGCAGACCCCCCGGGCGCGTTCAGAATTTCCTTTGTTCGCGAGTGGTTCCTTTTCTCGCCCGCACCTCGGCCGCCACCCCCGCCGCCGTCACGGCCGTCCGCAACCCTTGCTCGCGCGTCGAGTGCGATCCGACCACAATCGCGTGGTGTTTGCGTGGCGAGGATGCACGGAAATAGGGTCGTGTTTGTTGTTATCCTACCGCTATTGTGCGCATACACGCTTTTGTGAAGGAGCGTCAAGTTAACGCGTGAGGGTAGAACGTTTTTGATTAATTCCATAGGATTATTCTCAATTGCCGACGAGGATGATTCATACTTGATGCTATTTTGTGAAAGTTTTCCTATATGAAAGTTTGGGTGAAATCGATGAGAAAGAGGATGAAGGAAAGGAGAGAAAAAAATTCAGGTTGTTTGAATATGCGATTGAATGAATTCAGAAACAAGCACCACAGTTCAATTTCGCTCTTGAAAAATAAAATTTATTACTGGCACCCTTTCAATTTTTACAAGTCTTATCACATAAACAATCGAATCCACTCTTTGGCTTGCTTGTTCTTCATAAGCACATTAATTGTAAATAATTATTCATGCAAAAATACTTTGTTCAACTAGAGTGTATTTTGTTCGATATCCCTTTTCCTAAAACATGGTATTCCTCAATATTTCAGTAAAATTATCTCACAAGTTAATTACTAACAATAATAATTTAAATTTTTAATTTGAAACCAGGAAGATAATAATGTGCAGAATGCAATTTAAAAGCATATGAAAAGCGAAATTGAAATAAGAAATGAAGGTTATAAATCATCACAATAATTAGACTTAAGTACATGAAAACGGAATGAAAATGCGCAAAACCCTCATGACAACCTAATTAGGAATATTACATACTCTTTACAATTCGTGCTTCTAATTCGGAATTTCCTCTAGTGTTGCCCAGACGCGATTATATTTCTTTATCTTTATCTCTACATCATTGTACTTTCACTGCTTTTTTACGAATTGTGTCACATAGCTGTAGCAGTTTGTAATTTTATTGGAATAAAAAATAAGTATTGTCCTTCAGAACGCTGTTGTGACTTAATTGTATAAATGTTTGAAAAGTTCAACATTGCTAATCTAGGTTACGTCTTCCCCCTCGCAAAATCGATTATTTTTAGTTATTTTGTTAACCGGCAATGTATTTTTATATTTTGTACTAGGCTTGTATCGCGATAGACAGGTTTGTAATTAACTAACATAATATATTCTTTTAATTTTTAGTTCCGTTTCCAAAAGTTCTGAAAATGTTCCATGAGTAATTTGCGTGTATGTGGGTAAATAGTTCTAAGAGTAAATTAAAAAGCTCTCGGGAAGTAAATCGTAAATTATGAAATAAATGGCATGTGTTAATTATAATAATTTCATATTTTACAAAATTAAGTTGTCCTCTTTTTAAAAATAGACGTGGAGATTTTTCCCTATTAATTTAAAACTATTATAATTGTTACATGAACTAGATTTACGAAATATTAATTTGCAATATTATTTTTAGGGTTTTAAAAACTCTTGGTCGAAAATAAATTTTATTTAATCACATGTTTTATTATCTCTTAATTTGGTTAGGGATTTTTTAATTAACAGAATACTTAGAAAACCGATAAAGTTTTGGTACACTGTTTGCATGAAACATACTGCAATTTTTATTAAATTGCCAAAATTGGCAAAATTTATTTACGTAAATTTATAACGAGTAATAGCTATAAACATGTTGTATTCCGTTTTTGCCTCGTGATTGCTTGTCTCTCGAGCGCAAATCTCTCCCTGAGATTTGAATCCACGGCCCCCTACTAGTGGTACCAGAGCCGGCTGAGCAGAAGATGGAGCTCGCTGCCAGCGAGCGCTTTTCAATTGTTTGTTTAAAAATTCCATCCCGCCGTGTTTATTATTACTTTTGCCATTTCGCGCTCCGCCAACTGTACCATTTTACATATTTCCGCGCAGAATAACAAACTCAGATTAATTGTGCCGCTACACAATCAAAATACAACAATTTCTATTGTTTGTTGTGCCGGAAATTCTGCTGTTTGTGGGACTTACTATGATGTGCGTATACCGCATGTTTTTCTTTCTGAGGCTAGTTTCTATTTGGAAATTGTAATAGAAACTTTAATCATTCATCCGATGAGAGGTAACTTCCAAATGGATTCCGGGTTTGATGCAGAGAATTTTAATATGAGGAGTGATACTTGATGAGAGGAAACAATGTGGATGGAATTATAATGAGGAAACGTTGGTCAATGTTTACCTTCCTGCTGAAACGCGTCGCATAATCTAAGTAAAACATGATACTACGCAAATTCTGTGGTTATTTCCATATTCTATATCTAATAGTTGTTTAAAGTACATACTCAAGAGTAACATTTTACACTATAAATCATTGTTAAACGAATGTTCTAACATGGTTTAATAAATAAATAAGTGCTCACTTTTATTAATTTAATTGTGGCGTAACTATCTTGTATATAGAGCCAACAAACTCGATAAAATACTATATAAATGATAGCATTGCAAATTATGTAGGTACATTATCTGAGAATGAATATTATATGAATCTAACAAACTTTTGAACCTATAACTGGACTTGTGAAACATTTATAACTTGAGTAGATTTGTGGCAAATATCCATATCATAATTATGGATGAAAATCATATTCAGTTCATTTATTATACCTTCTCAAGATTTATACATAATGACAAATATGTGTAATAATGAATATCTGAAACAAATTCAAAGACAATATAAAATCAAAACCTCTAAATAAATTAAAAGAAAAAGAATTCTGGTTATTTTAAACAAACTTTTTCACAATTTCCATCACATTGGAAGCCGTTTTACGAGTGTTTTATATGTTCATCTAGTTAGAACAATTAATTGAGGTAAATTTTGCCTACTCTACATATTCTGCTGATAACTAATTCATCAACATGCCTGATGGCTGGCGCACTCTACGATTGGCGCTACTCTACAACTAGCACAATACTGTTTGGTATTTTTGCTTCCTTTTACAAATTTTGATCAATAAGAAGAATTTTCCATTTTATAAATAAATATTTCTCCCATTAAGTTGCCTGAGAATAAATATTCTCGGTTGATCACGAATTGCAACTAAGCTTTGAATAAAAAAAGTTAAACGTTTGACGGCTACTGTAAATGTATTCTGCAAATTACCTCAAAATTTAAAGATGTAAGTGAACTGCCAATTTTCATCTTTTTGTCATCTTCAGCTAGAAAGTCAATCACAAGCAGTTATTGAACTGTTGGGTATACCCAATTGAGAACCATGTTGAGAATAGTACTGTTAAAAACTTTTCAGTGTAGTTATTGGGCAGAAAATACAGTACATACTCACAAAGGCTGCTGCGGTTTCTCAGCACTTGTAATGATTACTAAAATACGACCTTAAGCAAGATAGTCTATCTTGGATTTCACACAGAAAAGAAACCCTTCATATCGCTCAACGTGATTGATTATCTGGTACTTCACATTCGAACCTCCAATTCAATCCACGCAGTCATCAGCGATCACTGCACATCGACCGGAATGGCCAAACTTGTTTCGAGCCCATCGCATCATTAAATAAAAGGACTCTTTCAAAGGGCCCAAGCGACGTAAAACGGGCCTTTCGAAGACAACACCAGCACGCGTCCAATTCATTAGGGCGATCCGGCGGCGTTTCACCTTTGAACCCGCGGCCCTCGCCGAGCGGCACCGGGGGAAAAGCCGAGCACCGCCAATTTAACAATGGAACGCCGCGCCGGGTGACAATCGAATCACGCCGCAGCGGAGACGGTGGGCGGCGCGGCGCGGCGGAGGGGGCGGGGCCGCGGGGCGACGGTGGCGGCGCCTGCGGCGGCCGGCGTAGTCCGACCGACCGCAGGACACGGTCCGGCCGGCCGCGGCGGCGGTCAGGCGGTCAGCGGGTTAGGAACCCACAGACAAAAGCGGGCCGAGAGGAGTGGAGCGGGGAGTTGGGGAGGGGAGCCAAAAGCCAGGGGAGACTCGGGTTTGGGCGGGAGAGGGAAGAGGAGGTCAAGAGACGAGCGGAAGAGAGCTGGCCGGGTGAGGTAAGGGGCGCTGTGAGATGGTAGGGAGCGTGGGGGTGAACAATCTGAAATCGGAGGAGAAAGTGGGCTTGAGAATGTGGTCTGGAATATAGCTTGGCGTGCTGAAGGACAGCGCACAATGTTGAAAGAAAGCATGGAGTTGGAGAAAGGAAATTGGGGGGGGGCTCAAAGATAATATGTCAAGATGGAAAGAGGAAGTGGTTGGGCTACAAGGGGACATGAACGACTGGAAGGGTACGAGGTTGAATTGCAAGGGAACGAGCTGGAACTGAAAGGGAATATGACGGGAATAGAGTGGGAAAATGACGGGACTGGAAGGGAACGTGGCAGGACTGAAGGGACTGGAGTTTTACGTAATGGGACTCGGAGAAAACTGACTAAACGTATAAGATACGTGGTAGGCCGGAAGAAAAGGTCAATGAATGGAAGATATCTGCAGGGACTGTTAAGTCATAGAGGAAAAAATGTACTAATTCTACAATAACTCTTCCTAACTCTACGATAAGGTAACATGAAGGGGTTGAAAGTAAATGGGCAATATCACGGGCATGACAGGAAGTTCACGACATGATCACAATACATGATTACAATAAGGACATGATCACAATAAAGAGAAAGCCCAGGGCACAGGGACAGGATCCTTTCTCAATGCCCAGAGAACGTCAGGGCAGTAGGGCGAAGTACCGTGAGACAGGCGGGGCGGGTCAAGTGCGAGGCGGAGAAGGGCCGCCACGAGCAGTCGGTCGGAAGGACAAGCGCCCTGCGGTCAAAATACCAATTACGAAGCGGTTCCCGGGTGTGGTTGCCGGCGGACCGAAGGCTTCTAAATCTCTTCACAGACCATCGCCCAGCGTTCCGGCCTCTTTCACTCCTTTAATCTCCTCTCTCGTGGCCTCACCGCCTCGCGCGGCGTCCGCTCTGGCGCCCCCCTTCCCCGCAGCCCCCCTCCTCACTCCACACCCGCTTTCCCCTCCGCAGTCCGGTCCTTCACTCGCGCGCCCTCCCACTCCGTACGTAAACTTGGGCCTGGCCGGGAGTTGTATGGACGCTTGTTCTTAACGGACGAGGGGCCCCAGGCACTTCTCGTTGGACGTGGTGTATGGTATGGGTCTTGCTGCGGAGTGTGGATTTATGTGTGGAAGGGAGTGGCGACGCACAGCGCCCGCCTCCGCAGACCCGGAAGTTCTCCATCAGCCTGCTACCGGGAAGTCGAGAGAAAGACGCGGTTCGGTTTGGATTTTCTAAGAAAGCGTGTGTAAAAATTTTGCTTTTGTATGATTTAAAGCACCTTTTTCTGCGAATGAAAGAATCTAGACTTAAACGGCTCGATTGTAAATCACTATCAATTCTTCTACCTTTAATTCACACAGTCGAATTGTAAGAGCAGTACGTTTAGTTCAGAGAACTCTTCGAAATATTATTCTGGTGCAACCGAATAAAAGTGCTAAACTATGTTTTTTTAGGAAGCCATTAGCAAAAGAGGTTCTCTCAGAACATGAACAGCACACTAAAAGATTATTTTTTAGCCCTAGTGCTAAAAGCGAGACGTTCCTCATGTCTTAAGATTATTCTGTGAATGCAACAAAGAAAACAACATATTTTCGTTTGGCCGCATCAACGTCTATGGACTTTGTTAATTATATTCTACATTATATACTTGTATTAAAATAAAATGAAAGTGAGTAAGGCTATCAAAAAAATAGTGTAGGACACACGTGAAAGTGATTTGCTCGTAGGCTCCACTTATCAGCTTTGTGTCGCAACCTCTACTCCCACTATAAACTGTTCCCAAATACTACTCCCAAAATAAACTGTTACTTTTACCTCTCGTGTTATAAATAAATAATATACCTAATTCAATATATTCAGAGCAACAATATTAAAATTAACTCTTACACAATACTTGTATAACTAATTATATACTTGCATAACAACTAACTTGTATAACTAATTATATTTTTTCTTAATTGTTGTAATGCCATTAAACCACTATACAGAAATTGTGTACAAAGTATGTGTGTTTTTCTATTTAATTAGAGTTAATAATGAAATATCATATGATACGATGAATATTATATATTCTTTTCTTATAATTTATTGAAATTTGTGCAAAATAATACATTAATTTGTTTAAAATATAGAATGAAACGTTCTGTAGATATGATATTCCGTTCTTAGAAGTACAGACTCATTTTATAGAATATATTAAATTCATTTGTATAAAATGTAATTACTTGGACTTCTTTGTACATTCGTAACTTTAAAAGACGTGTACTTCCTGGTATTTTCGAACGTATGTATTTTGCAATTTCTAAACAACCAGAGACGGGAAGACATTTAAAATTTTAAGTGGGTCATACGTGGAACAGAAAATGTTTTTCATGAATACCATGAAGAATAATTAAGTACTTCAGATGTGTATCCCCATGCGTGTCTCCTTCCAGGCAGCGTCTGTAACTTGATTTGTATCCGCCACGATAGTAAATAAACCACATTTATCCGTAACATTGTGTAGCCATGTTTCAAGCATTCACGATCTCATTTCACATCAGGCCCATGTTTAATGCCGCGTCGTTTCCAGAACCGAGCTGCCTCCGAGCGCTCACGCGTGCTTTAACTCTCCCTCGACTGAATGCGTGCGTGCGTGGCCTCTCGCGTGGCTTTGCCTCCACCGCCCTCGCCACCGCAGCCGCCCCCGCCGTGCCCCAACCCATCT
>BOPP01000040.1:5251995-5279896 GCA_017312745.1 Gryllus bimaculatus | reverse complement strand
GAAAAAAGACGTGTCAATATTGCAAAAAATATAAAAGTGACAGGACGAATAGAACGAAAATTGACAACAAAAACGGACAAACTATTATGGATACGCTACTGTCTGCCCTTTAAACGATTATGCTGCAAACTGCATCAACCAGCTTTTATGTAAGACGGCATTAAACAATCATTTCGGGAACGCAGGTTTCCAGAAGCACCGCAGCGCGTTCAACAAACTACAGACGATGCTCTTTCGCGGCGGGAGACGAGCAAAAAATCACCCGAAGATTATGCCATACGCTACTCTCCCTTTAATCGATTAATGCTGGCAGAACTGCGTCCAACGCAGCTTTTATGTAAGATGCATTAAAACGATTTCATTTCGAACCTGGTTTACAGAAGACCGCAGCGCGTTCAAACAAACTACAGACGGATGCTCTTTCGGCGCGAGACGAGGCAAAATACCCGAAGATTAATTCATGACGCTACTTCTCTTTAATCGATTAATGCTGCAAACTGCATCAACCAAGCTTTATGTAAGACGCATTAAACCACATCAATTTCGGAACCAGGTTTACAGGAAGCACGAACCGCAGCGCGTTCAACAAATACAGACGATGCTCTTTTGCGCGAGACGAGCTAAAGTACCCGAGATTATCGCATACGCTACTCTCCTTTAATGATTAATCGCTGGGCAAACTGCATCGAACCAGCTTTATGTAAGACGCAGTTTAAACCTCATTTGCGAAACCAGTTAGCAGAAGCACGCGCAGCGCGTTCACACAAACTACAGACGATGCTCTTTTGCCGGGAGGTTTCTAAAATGATCGCGGGTATATTTACATCTGGTGACATTACTTCGTGCTAGTAAACATGTCAACGCATTCGCCAGTAATCGATATGCTTGTCGTCTGTATTCTCTAAAGAATATCTTCAGTTTAAGTAAAGTGTGAGAACAACAGTCGAAAGGCGGGCATTCCATCTGCATCAAGCAAGCACATCAATCTCCTGTCGCCCATAAACGATTTCTTTAACATCGATTGCCCCGAATTCTGGTCGTGGGATTTAATAGCTTCAATGTGTATTGAATTTGATCGAGTGGCTTTTATTAGAAGCAAGAGGACATTTCAAACCACTTTCCTGTTGACGATATTTTTGTTTTCTTGTTCTCTAAAATATCGTATTTGATTGAAGAATTACATCTGGATCTCAAGGAATGAGTCATCACTGAGTGAGAATTCAGTCCCTCTCCCGAGTCCAAAGATGTGAGGGAGGAAAGTAAGAAAAAATTATATTTGAAAGGGAAACCACAAGAGGAAGTAGTCAGGAATTTTTCATCGATCTTCTACTGTTGAACAATTCCTTTGACACAGATTGTTTCTTATTCCGGCCGTTGAATATAATGGCTCTAATTTTAGGCCAACTCATGACATATTTAGATTGAATTGTGGGAATGCTAATGAGATGATGTTCAAGTTACTCAGAGATGATATAATGAAAGTAATCTGTATCAAATTAAGTCTGTCAACTTTGACAAAGTTGATAAAGATGAATTTCATTATTTCCTATGTACATTGAGCGACATTATTTGGGACGTGTGAACAACTGAATCCTTTCAGCAATAGACAAGATACTTACCTGTCTTCTATATTCTCCAAAGATTCAGTATCTTTAAAAAGTTTAAAAGAGCCCTAATAAATACATTGATCTATTCCATGTAGAATACTTCTCATTTTCTCTATCCATTCTATATCTTATGATATAACGAAAGAAAACTCATCATCTTTTGAGATAACAAAAGAACTCTCAACACAAATTGAGTTAAGAAAAAGAAAGAAGTAAAAGAGAGGTATTTCTTTCGATCTATCGCTGTCAAAAGAATTTTCTTGACACCGATTGTCTCCCGCTTCGGTCTGCGTGACACGACGGCGCTAATTTGCGTTGAATTGGCGCGCATATTTAGATCGGATGGAGCGTCGATGAGCTGAACGATGGGCCTTCCGGCGCCATCAGGCGATAAACAGCGCCCGAGGAGCCAATTAACGCGGCGTAAGGCTGCGCACCGATCCATCACGGCCTGGGCACGTGGCTGTCGGGCGGGCGCGCCGCCGACCCGGCCTCGAAGCGTCCTCGACCGGCCGCCCCTAAAGCCTATTTTCCACGGTCATTTTTTTCATCCTTTTTTTTTGTCCAGAAAGTGTATGGAAAAAGGACGTTCGTTTCTACACAGCATGTTTCGGTGCCGAAACTGGATGAGAGGAATTCCAGCGTTGTACACGGTCATTTCTGTGGGTATGTAATCGTGAAGAAAATGCTTCCTCGGGTCACTGCAAATAGCGCTGAAGTTCAAACATTTGAGCATCGTATCTATGGTAACAAATTAGGTTATATTAGGACAGCGCACGGATGCGGCGACATTAGAATACAGTATACAATTTATATCTCCCTACATACATCACATTACGATTCAATACATCAGAAATCTCTGAAAACTTCAAAATTGTTCCATACGCATAACACACCAGGGAAAGTTCGAGAAAGTGCCGCCAGGGGCGCGGTAGTCAAACTGGATGAAATCTGCACCGGAAAATAAAGCATGCGTCATTTTTTAGTACAAATTACATCCAGTCTGGTCTCTATCTTTTCTGTACAGGCGAAAAATGTGGAAGGCTTAAGGTGAGGACGACGAGGATTTTGTTTCGTCTCGGGGTTAAAGCTTAAGGATCAAATAACATAAATGAGGCGCTCAGAATAATAACGACAGATCCAAAACGAAGTTGGTTTCGAGAAAAATGACTTTTTCTATTTTTGTTCACGTCCATTTTTACTATGGACAAATTTTGAAGTTAAAATGTGAGAGTTTTTCCATATTTAAATTTATTTGATGTTTCAGAATATTGTAGGATTCTGGTAGAATTAATCGTCATACATCTAAAAGAAAATGCGAGGTCATTTGTGATCTGCCATTACTATCATGAGGTTACTATCTCAAAGGTTTGAAGCATTATTTTCTGTTTTAGCTGCCATCACGATTCTTGTGTGCTTTTGTATAATTATATAAAACGTGCAAAATCCAGAGGAAAATTAATTTGTGTACATGACAATGATGGAAAGGAGGAATAAAATGAGTGATAAAAAGAGATAGTATACATACTGAAAATATTTACTGATAAATAACTTTCAACTGCAACTATAGTTAACTTATTAGTTAATATAATAGTGCAATATGTACTGCACATTACCACAAAAAAAATGTTTGTTGGCACACGCTAAGATGTGGAAATTATGAATGTAATATCTACGGTACTTTTAGATGCCAGTTTGTTTACTCTTAATTTTGAATACACTTTCACCAAGTTTCTGGTGCATAACTTTTCATAAGTGAGGGTAACCTGGCTTTACCATAAGAATGAAACTTTTGAATTAATGCTCGCCCGGTACCACAAAATGTCCGTGCAGTACGAAAGATCCACACGTGTTCAAGTTGAATTTGTTTCCTTGAGCGAAGGACATTCAAAATCAAAAATAGATTGTACTAGGTTATGACATGAATACTTTGAATACGTCTTTTTACACACAGGCAAAGCATAATATTTTAATCATTGTCAAAAAAGGTTTATTGATACACTTTTGATAACACCACGATGGTGGGCATTTTACACAAAGTCATTATCATTTCGGTTTTTAACTATTGCAAACAAATATTTAATTCCTTGCTGCCTGGCGATTGGTAGATAGTCAACTGGAAATGGCAACGGACAATCGCTCGGGGCGTTGCAATGTATGAGATGTGGGCGGGGCGACGCCCAGGCGTACCAGCTGCACGGGCGTTTGTGGTTCTCATTAAGCGGACGGCGATGGGAAACGGGGGACCTTCAGTCAACTTTACGCGGCTCGAGTGTGTTTTTTCTCCCGGCAGCTCCCGTAACAAGGCCATTAATTAGCCATAATTAGGCCGGTCTCGGTTTCGATGCTGCTGCACTGACTGCGATGGCGAAAGCCTCGTAGGGCCGGCGGCCTTAGACGCAAGGAAGCAGTTGCGTTTCCACAAACGGAAGTTAAACTTGTCGATTTTTGATCGACAAAGAATTTGTTGGAAGGTGTGAAATAAATCTCTGACGTAACACACACTGAGTTTATTACAAGAACAAAAATGCAACAAATACAAATTTATGCTAAATGACTGAAATAATGAGATAAATTTTATGAGTGTTTTATCCATTAACTTATCTCATATTATCAGATTATTCATTTAGATTTGATTCTTGTTTATGTCCTTTTATGACTTAATAGGTGATTGTTCTTCTGTCAGCTTTTGCACTCTAAAGAGTAGGGTAAACATTGGTTATTCTCATCTACCTTCAGCATCATTGCATAGAAAATAAAATACGATATATTTAGATTTCACAAATTAGTGTTATCTGTAACATTTTTTACTATTATAAACAAATTTAATAACATTCATTTATCAAAAGGGACATCTTAAAACTTCATTGAATCTGATGCCGATTTCCGTTAGAACAAAAAGGGTTTTCGATGTTTAGTGAACATTTCATAGACAAAAGTACATTTATGCATATATAAGAAAACCCATAGAAAAAGGGTATTGAAACTATCTTGCATTAAATTGAATGTATTCACTCTTTTTTATCAATATACGTATGTTAATAAGAAAAAATTAAGTCAGTACGTCAAAAAACATCTCATACGTACACATTATTTCAATACAATACACTTTAGAGAACAAATGTAATAAAGAATTCACTAACATTATGCTATTTTCACTCCGTGAGACATCGGTTAACTTGATGCAAGTTTGTTGCAACAAACTCGTCGCTGAACACGTAACGAGATACAGACTTATTATCTCCATGAGAAGCGGTGTTATCTTGATGTGCAATCACTGAAGGTGATTTTCCTTACAATTCCTTCACGTCTTTGTTTGCGGCATTCGTATTAGCTTTTATGTTGCGTTGTCCTATTGTTTTCTTAATAGGACTTAAACACTTACTAGGAGCTTAATACACTGAACTTGGATCCATCGAAAAGGAAGAGCAGTGGCGGGTGCGGCACGCGAAGTGGGGAAAACTTTTGATAGAGTTTGGCAACAACGGCTCCCCAACACTTTAGGCGCGCGATAGCAATTTGCATAGTGAGCAAGCGGCACTTCCTCAGGCTTGATAAGAAATCTTTGTATTATTAGCACTTTATTAGCGAAGTTTATCGTGCGAGAGTTGGCAAGACCGATAACGACGGGGGGAGAGCCGCTGTAGCCGCGGCAGCGCGAGAGGGTTTGGGGGCGGAGGAGGGGGGGAGGCGAAGGAAGCTCCGGATGGGGCCCCTCCCTCGCGGTCTCTCTTCGCCGAGGGAAGCCAACAGGTCGCACCGCAGCTGCGCGATTGGTCACGCACCGAGCAGTTGAAGAGGCAGGGCCAGGCGGACGAGTTGGCGAACGACGGGAGGGAAGCGGGTATGAGTGGGTGGGTGAGTGAGCGAGTGGGGAGTGAACGATGATCAGGACATGTGAGATGTGAGCAGGCAAGTAGACGAAAGCGAGAGAGAGAGGGAGAGAGAGAAAGCGGGCAAACGATTAGGTAATGTAGTAGATAAGGAGAGGGAAAGGAGCAAGCAAGCAAGGGAACAGTCGAGGAAGCGAATAAGGGGTGTAAAAAGGGGCTGGCAAGAAAAAAGAAAACGGGGGGGGGGAGGCAAGGAAGTTGGCAAGAGAGTAGGAAAGGGGGAAATCGAGAGATAGGTCAAAGGGACGGGCATTGCAGCTGGCAAGGAAGTGGGCAGGCAAGAACGCGGGCACGGGTGCGCGCAAGAGGGCGTTTAAAGGCGGCTCCAAACACATTCGGCATTCGCCGAGCAGCGACTCGCCCAATCCCGAACATCTGAAGTGTTCGGAGAATGTTCGCTGCATTTGATGTATTCTAAAGACCGACACGCAGTGGGTAGGGCAAATACGGAATGTTCGGCGCTCGGTGAATCGCAAGAAACCCGGTCACACTACCCGGGATACGGCGGGCAATTGCTCAGGATTTGCCAATTGCCGCATGTGTGGCGATGAATTCAAAGGGAACAGTTAAGGGGCGGGCAAGAGAGATGGCAAGGGAGTGAACAAGTGACAGTCAAATGGACGAGGAAAGGGGAAAAGAGATAGCAGATAAGAAAACAAGAGAACGGATGAACGATGAGCGAGAGAGCGACGAAGTGAGTGAGATAGGCGTAGGCGAGTGGAGGACAATGCGAGGAAGTGGGTGGGGAGAAAGGGTGGGGGTAGGCACTTGACACGGGGTGGGTGATTGAAGGTGCCTTGCAAACTCAGCGAACATCTTAAGCGTGAATTCGAAGTGCTGACTAATACGAAATGAAGACGACAATGGCCTTTGTTAATCGAACAATGTCAACAAGACGGCCTGCGCTTTGATTTGATTTTACTTCTTCGAGCTCATAATGAAAATCGTATGTTCGAACTCAATATCAGGGATTTCTCTGAAGATTTTGAGCTTTTGCTACAAGAAAATTCGATTGGGATGCTTGATCAATGTTTTTGTCTTTCTGTATTTATGCGTATCTGGTGTAGTTCCAAAACATTTTGATATTATTCTGTTATCAAAATTCGAATGAATTGGGAAGAAATGAAAAAATCAAGAAGGTCAAACGCAAAGCATTTATCCACCATAATTGTTTAAGAATAAATTAGTTGTTCATAGACAAATCAACAACAATATAACTTAAAAAGTGGTACGAGAAAAGTTTTTTATTAGAGTTGAATGATATTTCTACAATAATGTATTAATGAAACTTGTTTAACTGAATATTGTATGTTCTCTGTCGTTATTTATGAATAAATTGTAAAACCTGTATGAAAAAATAAAACTGAACTATTTGCCAGTAGTTTAAAATAATTATTCTAAGATAAGATCACGTAGCCGCTACAGCGAAATAAGACGTAAGAGACGCTACAGCGAAAAGATCATTGCTATAAATTCGTAAGAAATATAGAAAGCTATGTAGTAAAGTCAAAGAAGACAGTCACAAGAAACGGAACAATCGAACTTCTCAAACACGAAAGACACCATATTCCCCTTGCACGATTCTTTGTCCAATCTTAAAAAAATTGTACAAGAGTATCTTTTCACCAAGAGAGATCTCAAGTGAACGCTTTCTCAACGTTCAACTCTTATCGCGGAGAGCACTTATCATGATGTTACCAAGATATTAAAAAGTTAAAAAACGGTAAATCTCCCGATCCAGTCTAAATCTTCAATTCGTTCTACAAAATCCATCTCCCTAAAGCATTTGAAAACATCACTAGACTATTTAATACAAACTAGGAGATGAAAGATGTCCCGGAAAAATAGCGCATCTTGGAACTCATATTTTTGTTAAAAAAGGGTAACATTCAAGAACCATTGAATATTAGAGACATTGCACTCACTAATGAAATAACTTAAGTATTCACAGAAATTCTGGCAGCCTGATTAATGACTTGAAACGAAACTTGTAAGGTTATACCTGTAAGGATAATATTTTCATCATGCAATGATAAAGTAACTCTGGCATTAAGAAAACGAGGGAAATAGTACTCATATTTAGTATACTATGAAAATGCGTTCTACTCCGTAGTCCCCTCTATCATTTGTAGATCGCCCTATGCAGCTGAATTTAACGAGCAACCGATAAAATGTATAGAGAAGAAGGAACATGAATATTAAACTAGACGAAATAACCATCACCAACAAAATATACGTTACATAAGGAGTTTCGCCGAGAGACTCTTTCAGCTCTACATTATTAAACGCATTATTAAAAGACATTGCATTTTTTGTCGAACCTATACTAACAGAACAGGATAGACGGGGGAGATACTATTTCTCGCGTACAATTTCCTTCTCACTGCGAACGATGTAGTAGATCTCCAAAACAAACTACACAATAGTTCGTAGTATTATCGTCACAAATCCTCAGTAGTATATTACAAGAAGACTGAAGTAATACAGTTTTGGAAGGTTAGAAGACTACACCATAAAAAATAAAAAGAGCTACAAAATATAATGTGAAAGCTGTTTAGTTTAAGTGTTCAACAATTTTCTACCTGAAAGCTACGTAATATAACGAGGCAGAACCAATTGACCATTGAGCCAAATTTGTGAACTTCATATAATAAATAAATAAATAAATGTAAGCTCATATGATTATTTATGATTTAAAATCCATTCACTTGTTTTTCAACTTTTCTCCACGTTAATCAGAATAAACACTAAAGAGGTCCCAATGAAGTTTGGTTGAAAACTTTTTTACAGCATTATTTTAAATTAATTAAACCACGTTTATTATTATTATACAAATACACAGTTTTATTTCGATATTAATCCAATTTTGTACACCTCATATTAATAACAAAGGAATTGTTTTCTTCCCTTCAAAACCGAATTTAAGTGTGCACTCTTTCAGATTTTCGCGAATATGTAAAAAAAAAACTGGAAAGAAATTGGATTAAGTGCACATGTGATTCTAAAAGCCCATATGATTTCCTATAAAATGACTTATGTTAACGCAATTAGACTTTGAGTAACTATGGGGTGAAAATTGAAAATTAGTTTGTGGAAGAGAAGCAAAGGCAGGGCGGGGTGAACAGGGAGAGCGTAGGGTACCGAGAGTGGTAAGCGATGCGGGACATAGCGGAGCGGATCGGAGCAGGATGAAGTAGTCGGAGTAGTAAGAGGGAGAATGTAGTGGGCGGAGAATAGGTAATGAGGGGCGGAGCGGGGTGGGTTTGAACGGGCTAGAACAGAGCGGAACAAGGCGAAGCGGGAATGGGAAAGTAAATAAAATTACGTGTATCTGACACTAGAGAGGGAATTCATTTCTTAATTGGTCTAATAATCGTTTGTACTATGTAAATACCATGGCAACGTTAGGATATTGCTCTAGTTATTGTAATAAAATATTATACTCAATTGTAAATTGTTAAAGATTTAGATTAAATTTATTTTGCCTTTATTATTTACTGTGTGGACAGATTTAATAAATTCTTTCCTCATACATACTACAAGGTTGGAGATATGTTAGTGCTTAATTATTAATAACAAAACAATGCAGAGAAATTCAAAATTAACAAGACATATTTGAAAATTGTATTGTCCTATTAACGTCGTTTTGTGCGTCGTTCCTTTTTGAACAACCAGACAGATGTAATTAACTTAGAATATTTTTTAAATTAAATTTTCATTGGGAAACAAACAGCAGTCTCTGATGGTGTGATGACCGAGCGTGATTGGGAGGCTTAATGGAACGCAATAGTACATTGAATGTTAAAATTTCTTGAGGTAAAATTTGGTTTTCTTTCAAAATGTTGGTACATTACCATGATGCTGCTCTTTCAGTGATTAACATTACATTAATTATGATATTTAAAATGTATGTAAATTTTGAAAACTGTTTTTCATAATTGTCAAATATGAAGATTCACGGTGAGACTGTAATATATCTGAAATTTCCTCAGTTAAATGTTAGTGTTCGGTTATTGTTGTTACGCTTCTCTTCTAGTTTTTATATTCTAAATATGTTGTATCATTTCATGCCCCTATTTCATTCTTTGAGTGACTGTTAGTTTGACTGAATATTCTAATTTTCAGTGGGACAAGTTGAAAATGAAAGATTTTACTGGTTAATTATAACATATTATTACATAGAAAAAATAAAATACCTCGAAACAGTTGTTTAAGCAGTCCATATAAATTTTTGTTTGCTTATTCTTTCTTTAAAAAACTTTTATCAATCAAATTTTTGCACAAAAGCAATTAAAGTTTGCTTATTTAATTGCGTATGGTTAAAAGTTGAAGAGCAAAAGAATTAGAACTCCTAAAGCTGCGAGCAACAATAAAACAACTTTAATACTCATAAAACGTACTCATATTTAAAACGAACATAGAAAATCCGTAAGCGGCTACTAAATAGTTACACATTCATTGTTGCCACGTGAAATGTTTCTCTTAGTAGGAAATTCTACTTTAAAAACAGTTTTCACAGCAAACCACTTTATGTTGATCTTGTCGTGACTTAAAACGGAACGTGCGTGTCGTTTGGCCAAATTACTTTTGCTGGAAAATGGAAGTCCTTACTGCAGGTTGTGTAATGACGGTCATAAAGCTATGGGTTCGTGACTAAACACTTGCACATGGCGCTAAGGGCACTCAAAGCTATCTTTATGGCCTTACTCTATTCATGAGAGGCACTAGCTATATTCTTATCATTTTATTTTTTACTTTTGGGTTTAAGAGTACAACGTATTGGAGGAAAGAAATTGACTTCTCACATTTTGTGCAGGTATATTGTAATGAGAGAGCCTCTACATATGCTTTAAAATATTAATATTTTATTGTAAATATAGAATATGCATTTTCATCAAACTCTGCTGTGAAATGAATTAATTTTTGCGCTGAAAATAGGATAAAAGATTGTGAAATAATTACCTGCTAATCATGTGTGTGTGTTATTTAAATCTGTGGAAGTATTGAAATTCCGAACGAGTTTCACGCAACCCCATTGGCTATTCAATCGCCGGCATCGGCGATACTGCATCGAGATACCACCGAACCGCACACGAGCACGCCCAACCCACCCCGCTCTCTGCTTTGTAAACTCTTTGACCCGCTTTGTTCACGCATTCCAATTTCTCCCGCTCTTTCCCAGAACCACGTGTCAGCGGCCGGGACCACGCCCACTGCCCCCGTCAATACATATTCGAGGCGTCGTTACAGAGTCTGTCACCACACAGGGCTCAAAGGGGTCGACCCCGTCGTATTTCCAAGTCAATATACGTAATGAAGGCTCTCCAGAAATCAGAGCGCCGTACCGTGCTGCGAGGGATCTCTCCGCAAAATTATACTCGCGCGTTTCTGCGCGACGCGCGTACGTGGGTGCGGGGCGACGACCCGACAAAGCCGGCATTACCGCGTTAAATGTCCGGAAACGCCGCGGCCTCACGGCAACAGAAAAGAAGCAAGCCCGCAACAACAACAAAAAAAACAAGCGCGGGGGAAAGAGAGTGACAAAGAAAGGGACAGGAGGCGGAGGAGGCGAAATAAAGCGAAGGAAAAAGAAAGGGGAAAAAAGAGACCAACGCACAATACGCGATAATTATCTCCAATGTAATTACAGCCAGCGCCGCCCAACGGCGGGCTCTCTAATTACGGTGCGGCAAGGAGCAAATTTTCCGGTTTTCTGGTTAGCGAGGTAATATTCGAAACCTTTCCCCTGCCCTTGTCCTCTCTCCCTCTCCCCTCCCCCGAGTCTCCGGCACCGCCGTGGCACGCGGTCTGTCCGAGCGCCACGCTCAGAACGCTCGACGCTGCGTGGCTGTCTTCGACAGCGCTGTCTCGTCCCGGATCCCGAGGCGTGTCCCCCCGCCCCGGCCCCAAGCAGCGTCGTATCGCGTCGTCTCTTAATGCAAGTAATGTCATTTTCGTGAACTTTTGTCGCGGCGGCGTCCGACGTAATCACAATGTCGTTAGGCGATATTTCTCTCCTTCAGCGCAGATTCCTAAATCAGAGAGCTGCCGCCTGTAATTTGGTTCCGGTGTCTTGTAATTAGCTTAGCACAGACTAGTACTTTCGATGTCACTCCTCGTGTTGCAGGGTGACGCAGGGGGGTGTGTGCAGGGGGATGCTGTCGGTTGGCTGTCGCCCAATCATCGTCAAGAGCTGTTAATAGCGACGGGCAGACGGCGGGTAGGGGACGCAGGTTGAGGGGTAACGTCGTCTACGGTAGCGACGTTGCTGTGTTTCCATCGTTTTCCCCTGGAAACTCGATCGGCAGCTTCCAGCCCGCCACTTTTGATCGTCTGCTTCCAACCCGCCACATTTGACGTCTGAAGTTTCAGTTGCTAATTAAGTAAAGCTGCCGTATATTGGTTACAAAAAATTGGTCCTTTAGGAATTTTCTTTGAAAGGTTATCAACCACATTATGTTGGAGCTATCTCTTTCAATTGGAAATAATTTTAAATCGAAAATTCCTATCAGAGATTAAGAGAATATCCTATAAGGGTGTAGTCGAATTATTAAGATTGGCTTGCTCTTATTTCAAGACCAAACCTATTCCAAATGATTTATATCGAACTTATATTAAATTTTAGAAGATTAAAAAAAATGTAGTGTCCAATTGTCTCGTTTATGTAGGTTATAAATGTTTGGAGAAAATACGTGTATATTCACTATAAAATATAGATAGGGGGATTGCCGTATCTTCCAGAGGTTTAAAAAGAGATGTTCAGACTTCCTCTCCCTAAATTCTTGTATTCCAATTGAGTAATAATTTTTTAAAGGTCGTAGTATGAATTATCAATAAACGGCTTCATGGTTCATTATTATATGCGTCATACATGTGAATAATATTTCACATGTGAATAATATGTCACAAGCTCCAAGACTATTTATTTTTTATAATGAAGCAGTTTCATTTATTATTAAGACAGTATACTAAATATTTCTAATTACAATGCCAAATAACTGATAAATTTGCTTATGAATTTCTACCTTATTTTTGTAAGCATTAGTGTGTAGGAAATAATGTGAGGGAATCGCTTAAGACGAGCGAACCTGATTTTTTCATCAAAACATTAGAGATTTTCGATTTATTACATTCAAGCGTTCAGCCGTCACTCTTCATCTTGAATCCATTTGGGTACTTTCCGCTCCATATTGTCGTTCATCAATACGCAGTAACATTATTTCTGAATCTTTATGACACAAGATGACTGACGACGATGGTGTTAGAGATACGAAAAAGAAAATATAATTCTCTCTCCCCTTATACTTCAATATTCGTCATCGCTTGCATTTCCATGGCTGCGATTCAGAGCAGCTTTAGGAAATTCACTTTAATTTTTTCTGTTGAAACTCTTCTCGGCTGTTGATCCGAATGAAATTTTTCTCTTCCATTTTCTCCAGAAGTCGTATCTTATTTTTTTTCGCTCTGTCACTTCTGAGCTCTGCTGCGTGTCTCAAGAACTAAGAGACTCCGTAGTATTCAATATCAATTTGTCAAATCTAATATGTTTCCTGTGAGATATCAAGATATTCTTGCACATCATATTATTTTACCTTGAATTTGTATCGTTGTGTGAACTTTTTTTTCATAAAATATTACAAGATGTGTTTATTTACACGTAAAATTGCATGTCATTATTCCTTCTCCTCTTGAACAAGCCCCAACTTCGTGGCAAAATCCGTTGTAGCAGGAGAGTAAAAAACCCAAATTTGATGAGTCGCTCTGCTGTTCACAGCTTACTCTTTTTAGATCGCGTAATTATTTTTTCTTCTTTGCCTCGTCTCTTGCGTCATTTAATTTTCTTTCTTAGATGCAATTTTAATAAATGTAGTTGTTTACTTCTGAAGGTTCCATCCCCTACTCTCTGTATTCCGTTTATAGTTATACCGTAAACTCCTGCCTGACACACTTTCTACGTAGCTTATATTCCTGATGTGAAAAATAGAAATGGGACTCATGGTAGCTGTTCAACTGCTGTTCTTCTGACTTTTATATAAAGCGAACCTCCGTCTGAGCAACTCTAATTTCAATAGTTCAAAGTAGATGATTGTATTAAATATAATCGGCCATGTGAGTCAAGAAGACATGAATCAGCTTACAACAAAATATTATTTTGAATAAACAATCTACATTTTCCTCATACAACAAAAAATATATATTTTCAAATAGGTATTTCGTCTTTTTACTGTAGGAGAGTAGAGAAGTGTCAAACGATGCCGTTTAAGTCAAGATTGTTAATCAATCGAGTTCGGAAATTAGATTTTACAATAAGAACATATTTCAACGTCTTATTTACTTTGCTAAGAATTCAATGAACTAAAATAATCGTTAAATTTCTCTGTTTATCCTGCAATGTGGGACGAAGATGTATTTATACGTCAAATCAGGCTATGCGTAGGACCGTGGTCTTCTAGTAATACTACTTAACTATTTTTAGATGTTAATATAGAGTCATGGAATACTAGAAAAATTGTGTACTAATAACTCTGATTATTAAACTCATCGCAAGTGCATAAAGTTGTAATTTAGACATCTAAAGTGAATAAATATGCTTACTATATACAGCGGTTTTATTCCCATTATAAGAATCAAAATTTTATTTAACCAGTTTGAAGCTTATTAAAATCTTCATGTACGACATTAATTATAGGAAACCAGTCTCATTATTGCCTTGTCGTCTAAAAAAATATGCATTGAGTTTTACAAATAGAATATTCATTTTTTAAAATAAAAACTTTATAAATATTTTACATTGTCTAAAAAAGTGAGCAAATAATAATACATATGTTATTTTCAGTCTCAATATTCTTCAAATTTTTTTCTAGATATTTGATGAAATTTTAATTAATGTATTCAAGTATTATTAATAGTAACCTTTCAAACTGTTTTTACTCGGTTCTTAATAAAGTCAACAACATCTGCATTAAACAAAGATATTCATCTACTCTTCTTCTATCATAAAATGTGCAAACATTTCACAGAAAACCTATGTAGCAGGAACATAAATAGAAGTATTTGTCCTTCAACTGTTTCATCAGCGTAACACTAAGGCCAGTCCCACATGCCCCCTGAACGATATGAAGCGTATGCAAACTCTTGGCGGCGCGGCGGCGCGTGGACCTGTGGGCCTCCCAATGTCCACCGCGTCATGCAGTTCCGCACACGTCGCCCAGGGCGTTCTGCATTCTCCACTCACGTCGCTCACCCAACTCTTGTCACGAGAAACGTCCCTCCGCGTCGTTGCCGCTGCCTCTCTGTTCTGCTTCCCCTCCACCCATCTCTACCGCCCCAAGCAGTGTTGTCGCGTAACACCCTATCTCGCCCCACTGCTCCTCTCCACTCTGCTGTAATCAACCACATTCCACCTTAGTTCACCCCTTTCTAGCCCACTCTTTCTCACACAACAATTTCACTCCTCACCGGACTCCACCCCCACTCCACCTCACTCCACCCCAATACATCCATTCTCCACCTCTACTCTACTCCCACTCCATCCCAACTCCACACTCTCCTCCACCGTCACTCCACTCCTACTCAACTCCACTCAACAACTACTTCATCCTCCACTCCATTCTCCACTCCATCCACCCCTCCATCCATCCCTCCATCCTCCATTCCATCCTCCTCCCTATCTACCAATCCATCCTCCACTTAATCCTCCTCTCAATTCTCCACTTCATTCTCCCCTTCACCTCCCACTTCATCCCCATTCCACTCCCTATTCACCCCCCTGCACCCCAACTCTCCTCCAACAACTCACTTTTTCCAGTCTTACTGTAACCCCCATGTTCCCATCCCACCCCTTCAACCAGATCCACCCCATCCTCATTACACCAACACGCCTCTCCCCACAGCCCATTCTGCATCCACTCGTCACCGAAAGCCACCTCCCAGTCTTCCCGTCTATCCCTACCATCGTGTCCATTACGCTGACACAACTCTCTGACCCTCCCCCTTTCCAGGTGAATGCCGTCTCCGCCAACGATCCATCCTTCTCCGCCCCGCGCGACTCTTCCCCTGTGCCCACCCCGTGCCCCTCCGAACTAGTATACCGGCGCGGCGGGCCCAGCCGCTTCGCGTGGCGCCGTGCGGCAGCGGCCCGGCGGCGGCGGCGGCGGCGGCGCAGACGGTGAACAAACAAGTGCGTAGCGGCGCTCAAAGGCGACGCCCGGGGGCCTAACGAGCGCGTGTGCGCTTCTAATAAGGCGCGGGGAGCGGAGGGCTGCGCGAGCGAGCGCGTGCGAAAGAAGAGGCGCAGGCGGCGGCGGAGGGAGGGACGGGACGAAAGTAAAGAGAGGACCGGAGGAGACTGGAAGCGCTTTCAATGGAAAATGACGAGACACTGGCGGTTGCCAGGTGTGTGATGAAAGGACCGGCTGGAACAAATACAATGACTATGGCTGAAAGGAATAAATTGAATGACAAAAGCGGTTGGACGAAAATGAAGGATATGAGGGAAACATTTATAAGAAGGCTGTGAATATTGAAAATATGAACAAACAACAACAATAATACAACCAACAACAACAACAATAAATGTTGGTGTATGTAGGTTTGTAGGATACCGATTCCATTGTACAGAAAGATTAAGGAAAGACTGGATGTGGTTGATCGACTGCAAAAGATAACGAAAGCACGAAAACTGTTGAAAAAATTTAAAATAATTATGTAATAACTTCAACAATATTTATTACATAAGACAAAAATTTCCTTTGAAATTATTTAAAAAGTGAACCATAATCATTGAATATGGGATTTCAAAATACAGTGGAGTGTAAAAACAGTATATCTTCGAAGAATCTTAATATAAGCTATGTAAAAGTACTACAAATCAAAAACATGCTTTCTTCATACACAACAAACGTAATAGAAAATAAATAATTTAACCGTCCAAATGAATTAAACAGCATTGTCTCGCAAAGAGAACGCGCAATAAAAGAACTCTGCGCAACCAGACGACCCAATAAACTCTTCATGAGCCGAGAGAGTGAGACTCCGTCGAAGAGACAATGAAGGCTGCTGGCGCCCGGGAGACGTTGCGTCGGCGGAGGGCGGAGATGAGGCGGGGCTAGGTCAGGACTGCTACGGGGCTGGAGGGGGGGGGCCTGGATGGGGTTGGGAGTGGGGGTTGGCGGGGTGGACTTGCCGCGTCCCGAGGCCTCCTGGGGGGACGCCTTTCATCTGAATTCGCCGCGGACGGGTGGCGTGACGCCCCTTCGCTTATAGTAATATTCGCGCCCAGCCGCTCCCCCGCCCTCACCCTCAACTCGACCAACGCCCCTCTTCAGCCCTCGCCCCGGCGGACGGGCGCGGCGTCCGCGAGCGAGGCAGCATTGCGCCATGAAAATATTTACAATTCGGCGGCGGGCGCAAGTCAACGGCGCGACGGAATAAGTCTATATATACGTACACGGCACCAAGAGAACACGCGCGCATGGCAGCGTGCGGGCGGGCGGGCGGTCGGGCGGGCGGGCGAGGGCTTATCCCCTACGCAACCCGCCGGGCGCGCGCCCCCCCCTTCCAGCGGCTTCGCGCCGCTGCCACCCGCGCGTCGGGCTCGCTCCCCGGGCGGTCCGCCCGGCCGACCGCGGATGTTTGCGCGCCGACGAGCGCATTCGCCGCTTCCTTGGGCCCCCCCGCTCGCCCTCGAGCTCGCACTCGCGTCTCGCGTCGGCCTCCGCCCTTCTCTTCCTCGCTCCGGTATTCTCTCTCGCGCTGGCTTACTCGCCCTTCTGTCCTCACGGGCTCGCGTCGGCCTCCGCCCTTCTCTCCCTCGCTCCGGTATTCTCTCTTGCGCTCGCTCACTCGCCCTTGTGTCCTCACGGGTTCGCGCCTCGCGTCGGCTTGAGCACTCGCTCCTCTCACGTGTGTTCCCTTGCTCGCACTCCAACTCGAATTCGCACCTAGCGTCGGCCTTCGCACTAGCTCCCATAGTTATTTCGCCCACCTCCGCTCTTCTCTTGTAAGCTTTGCCGTTCTGAGACCTCCTCCTTGTCACCCTGTAATCCCACCTGTAGGCTTCTCGCTAGTCCTGCCGTTCTTTCGCACACTTACGTCTTACCTCTCGTTCTGCCGTTCTATCGTCTACTCTGATCTTCTCTCGCTCGCCCGCTCACACACTCTAGAGCTCTCGCCCGCTCTGCCCTGGTGCCAGCGATGCCGTCTTTTTCCCACCATGCCACCCCCCGTACTCTCACAATCTCTTCCGTCGTCTTGCCCAACTTGCCGTTGTGCCCGTACACCCTCCTGATTCCCCGCGGTCTCTTGCCTCCCTTCCACCTTTATACCGGCTATTATGTTTTCTTTCCCGCCTTTTCCTCTTCTTAGCGGACCCTCCGTCTTCTTACCGGATCTTTCATCTTCTTGCCAGACCTTTGATTTTCTTGCTGGACGTTTCATCATCTTTTGGCACGCCCTTTCGTCCTCGAGACTTCACTCTCTTTCAATATCCCGACATTTCCGACCTCACCAATCTTACAAGCACACGCAAAGTGATCCTTTTACTCGTAGTTGCCCGTCAACTGTTGTTTCCACCTGTCAGGTTTTAGAGACACCCCCTTGATTTTGCACTCACACGTTTTGTCATTATTGCTTTTCCATTCCATGAAGTCTCTTGTCTTTTACAAGTCGTTTCCGCGTTTGTCCTCGCCGTCCCTATCTGAATTGGAGCTCATCTGATACCAACGTGCATGTTCTGCCTCCCTCCTAAGCCTCCTCTCCTTCTGAGCTCGCCCTCCAGATGGCCATGATTAATTGTGAGCAGGGTCTATTTAGGAAAACAGTGAAAAATTCAATTTGAACAAAATTATTTCTCGTAGTTTATTGTGATACGTAATGTTTTTTGATTTCATTGCTGCCGTTTCCTTCTTTGCAGAAAGTCTTTGCAGATTATATTTTATTTAAACACACGTTTGAGAAAATAGAAATTAATATAAGGAAAATAATGAATGTATTTCAAAGAAACGTTATATATGGTAAATATAAATGTCTTGAGGATATTAAGACTAAAAAAAAATCGTTGAAAGACTCTCTTCTGTAAAACACTCCGATTTTAATTATTTGAGTTGGACTGGAACTAATTCAAAATTCTCGATACCTACAATTGGGTAAAATGCAGTGACCTCTATGGAAAAGAAACTACGAGTAAATGCATTTATTTTATCTACGTTGTCCTTTTCTAACAAACACGCGACATTAATCACGTTTCTCTCTTAAAGGTAGTTTTTGTATTTTTATCTCTTCTTTTAGAAAACAAAAGGTCTAGCTATGTTCTGTATCCTGCAATATAAATTACACTCCCATATGGCGTGACTTTACTTTTCACGTGACTGCTTTTTAGAACAAGAACTGTAGTCGTATTCTCGGAAATTTGATTACGAATAAACCACTTTTGTGCTTTTAGTTTTTACCACTTTCGACTTGTAATGTAATTAAAATGGCGGTTTCATTTAATTCAGAAGAATGATTCGTGCTTACTGTTCCACTTCTCTCAAGTGATCTTGGCATAGGAACAAAAAATAAATGAATTAATAGGTATTCGATAATGCGCCAGACAGTTTTAATGAACACATGTTATCAGATGTATTTTACTTTCTGTTCTCTGTTGTCAGTTTAATCAAAATTGATCTGATAGTTTAAAATTTAAAATTTGTTGGTAAACTTTTTTTGGTGACTATCGACAAAATAATAAGAATAGAAACAAAATTTTAGAAATTAATTATATAATAATCATAAGAGGATATTAGACAAGAGCAAATAATTTAAGAGAGGAGATATAATGCTACAACAACTCACACTCACTCTTCTCACTAGTAATATTTACGTCAGATTATAATATTTTTATTGAAACTTGACCAGCTAAAGGAAGAAGAAAAGTTCTAACCAAATGCTGCGCCAAGGCTTCGAAATTTTTTTTTTCAAAAGTTAAAAATAAGACTTAATTCCATTGATAGATATCCAAAGGAGGGCCATGTTTTCTATACTATGGGCCCAGAAAACTTTTTCTGTCGAAAAATCCCTTCTTTTTTCTTCAGCATTACGTACGTATCCTTCTAGAACGGAAATAGGATATGGAAAAATTTAAAAAATATTCTACATTTAACTAAGAGATAGTTAGTAAATAAAGAGTACACTTGTGTGTATGTATATAAGCACGTAATATATGTATGTTTGTACTTTGGCACTACAGCTCTTTATGAGATAAGGCCTACCAGCAGCGTCCCGGCCTTATGGTGTCATGGCTTAAGGGGTACATGTGGTTAACACATAGCCATCTCTAGGCTGTATTCTTGTCTTTTCAACACGAGAAGTGAGCTTTCTCATCGTTTGCACATTTCTTGCGTCTTTCTCACAGCACAATTAAATTTTACCCCGCCCGAGAATCGAACCCAGGGTTGCACCGTCATTGATCGGTGTTGCACGAGTCACGACGAGTGTCGAACATAATATGTACATACATATAATATACAAACATTCATAATAAGAAAAACGAAAAGTTTTTATCTTCTCACAATATATTATATACTGTAATAAATAACAAGATAAAATAATCTAGCAAACCATGATAATAAATATAAGAACAAATTCATCGTCGAAGGAAACACGAAGATAATAAATGTCATAGAGAAATGTGAAAAGAATTGGGCCCAAAAGGGGAAGTCCCTTGGATCCTTTGGCATTAGAAATGATCACGTAAAGTCCTCCAGCACAGGAGGTAGCAAGCGTTGAGACATCCCGTCAGCACTTTCGGCGACACAACTGACAGCATCGGCAACAATATCGTTACCAGCCCTACCCCTCCCGCCACCAAAACTGCCACCAGCCCCACCAAAATCACCGTCAACACTCCAACATCAACCTGCCACCATCCCACCATAATCTCGCTATCACCACTCCACAACCCTGTTATAAAGACTACTCCACCAGTGTCGACATCCACGTCTGCATTGCCAACGCACCCCTCATTAACCCCTGCCACTGCCACCCCACCATCACGATAGAGTCATGCTCGGGATTACCGCAGACTTTCCCGCCGTCACTCACAATACCAAATCCCACCATCATTCCAAATACCCTCCCCTCCCCCGCTCGGCCATCCTTAGGTCATCATCAGTCTCAGCTCTGTTACCATTACCTTGCCAGTCTAGCCGCCATCATGACATTCCCGCTTTCACCCTCGCCACGGCCGCCACCACTTCCGTCACCCCACCTCAACTGCCTCGTTGCCCCATCTGCCGTAATATTCACCCCCCCTTCGCCATCACACCACTGTTCCACTCACACCCAGACACTACCACCGTTTGGTCCGTTCTCTCCAAACCCCTTCTGCCACCCGCGATGCCCACCCCGCCACCGCCCCAACCCCTCTATGGCTAGCGTCACAGGCCCTCGCGCCTCGCAGCAGCCTGCGGCGCCGGCGGCGGAGGTGGCGGCGGGAGGCGGCGAGGAGCGGGGCGGCGTCCGGAGAGTTACCGCGCTCATATCTCACACGCAGCCCCTCGGGCCGTTGGTTCGAACCCACTCGCGCGCTAAAAGGGAAATTTAAGGCCGCCGACGTCGCATGACGGACGCTGGCCGAGTGACTCGGGCTGCCCGACTTCTCGCCCCGCGCGTCCGCCCCAAGCCGCGCCAGCAGCCTGCTTTTTAACCCCGAAGATGTAGAACTACTTGTAGTTACCTACGTTCAGTGAAATGCAGAGAACGCATAATTTTACTACCGATCAATATGGTTAATGAGAATAATAATTCAATTTAAATTATTTACAATGATGTAGGCAGGAATACGTCTGTGGTTTTTTATTGTTACTCTTATTGTTGTGGTGATGCACGAAATAATAGAACCATCTTACACAGATTTTACTTTGGAAAAAATTAAAAAAAACACAGAGAAGAAGGAATGTATTATATAACAAGTAATTGTTAAAGCAAAAATAAGTAATTTAATAAGCACACAAATGTAATATAATGCGTATATTATATTTCTTCGCCATACACAACATACAGTTTTACTATTTTTGACAAAAATAAATCAAATCAAACTGAATGAGATGACTTAAATAATAATGTTAAATGTCAAATAGTCAAAATGTCATCCATGGCACGCAACATTGAATGCTAATATTTGGTCTATGTTATACATTAAAAAAAACATATGAATTCAAAGTAAAACATTTCATATGGAAAACCAATAAGAATTTAACATATTAACTGATCGAATATCACAATTATAAACACTATTAATACATTTCTTTGTATACTTTGCGTGAAGAATCAATACACATGGCGCACTTCACAGAGGGTGGAGACGGTTTCATTGAATATCATCTCAAAAACATCAACTTTTATAGTTCCGTCAGGCAGTTTCCGCACAAAAAAATATATTCACGTTTCATGTAAGAAATAACACAATAATTCAATGTAATAAATTGCAAACGAATCCAAAACAAATTTTCGGACATTCAGAATCTTTAGCTTGCATTTTGCGGCCCGATGTTTCCTGAAGTGATCGTATATGCTCTCTTCTGCGCATGCGCAGTGTGTCCCTTCTCGTGTCCCGCTCGCACTTCAACGGTTGTCGAGTGCACAGATATCTCACGTGAATTCGAATAAGAGTTACCTTTTAAATATCTCCACCCCATCTCGTAATCAGTAACGATGATTACGTATTTATCTGGTAAATGACTCTAATGAGATCAGTACCAACATATCGCAGTTCCTTCGTTTCGGAGTCTTAAGCCACACATTCCATGTCGCATTGAACCATTTAGTTCTCACTTCTCAAAATTTCCCACTTTTATTATTCATATAGCGAGCGCTGTTGATTATTCATGTAGCGTTCTTCTTTCTCTAGTATCGGCAGTCGGCTATCTTTCATCCAACACTTTCACCAACTAGTCATTTCGTTCTTCAATATTTGGAATGAGTTCAAAACATGTCTCATAACATCAATCTCAGTATCTTATTGACAGTATTATTGAATTATGGTTCACGAACGAGAATTCACAATTCCTGTCCAAACTGAGTCCATAGTAGGCTTGCTTAATCCCACATTAAACATGTCGAGAAACAATCTACATATGTAATTCCGGTTATTGGATAAAATTGTGAGACAATTGCTAAACGAGAAACGCATCTCTAAATAATTCTTTAACTTACAAATATGATTAGAAGGTGATATCTATATTTATTTACTTTTACTCTCTGTACTCATATTATAATATAAGATCTATTGACAGAAATGGCAGATCCATTAACAGTATTGTTTACTCTTTGCTCGATTCACAATTTAAGATACACTTGAAGTTGTAATGAACAAATATTTTAGGAATGAATTATTGGATTAGAATTATTTTCACTTTTATGAAATCTATTAAATTTGATTTGTAACATTTTGAAATAATTAAAGGAAATATCAGAAGCAGACTAAATCAAATTGTATTAATATCAATGTTTTACTACGAATTAGGTAAGCAACCAAAGGTTGCGAACGTATAGTATTGGTAGTTAATAAAATTATATGACGTATGCATTTCAGACATTTAATCGAGATTCCTGTAAATACTTTTAAGATATTAAAACATTTGTTAACTCTGTTGATTTGCATAAGTTATCTATAAGTGAAAAATTTTAAATGATAATAATTTCAAAATGCATTTATATAATTGTTAAGTTTTTTGGATGAGTACAATTTTGTATACGAGCGACGTTATAAGCGAGTTTTCAAATTTGTACGAATGCAATAAAGTAACGTTATAAGTAAGTTGCAAACGTTATTTTTTGAATAACAGGATTATAAATTTATAAGAGAATGAAACTTAATTTTGTGAGACAATTTTCTTGAGAAGGAAATCACAGGTCAGCTTCACAGGAAAAGTGCGAGAAATCGCAGGTCAGGTATTCCATTTACCTTTTATTTCCCCACGATTTTCTTGCTGCGATTAGCTGACTCTGTGACGACGCATTCATTCGTGCCGTATGACATTATTTGTGCCGTAAAATGTCCAATTATCAACAATTTCTTTCAGAAAAAGATAGCTTATAATGCTGGGATACAAAATAATACTATATACGATTTTAGATTCAGTATGTTACATAACATTATTAGATGTCACTAAATCTTTATTATTGTACATTATAATTGTCCCCTACTTGTTTTTGTACATAATAACTAAGAATCCCTATCATTCAGTTCTTGATCTAAACAACGCATGTAGAAGAGATTGGGTACCCTCCTCTATTTGCGCCAAATACTTCTCAAGTAAGACAATCTTAGGTGAATAATTTACATAAACGGTATACATTTCATTCGAGAGTTTTCGATACCTCGTAGTTACCTATTGGACACCAAATAAACTACTATGTGTTAAGTGTGATGGTGCAGGACCACATACAGCACGATGGTTAATTGCAGAATAACATATACTGACATCTATGATTCTCTTTACCTGCTGAATTTCTTCGTATGTTCACACATCGAAACAACACGTAACTTGAACTTTGTTTACTCACGCACATAATGTGGCCCCGTTACATCATGGCTAAGATAACTAGTGTACTGTTAGTGAGAGATGGTTAAGGGAATTGATGATACATTTATGCACTTCTACGAATTTGTGCCGTTTATTGCATACAGGTAGACCTATACATTTAATAGAAAATAATTAGAGGATAAGGGCTGGTTCAACTTAAAATAATTTTTGAGTGTGGGGGAAAATGAGGAATTGAAATCAATTAGTATATGATTGCCGTGTAAACTACTGTAATAGAATACATTTTAATGCGAAGAGCAATTTGTTAAACAGGATCAGCAACGATAAATGGCAAATTGTAAATTCGTTCGCTTGAACTAATGTTGTGGTCTGAGAGATTAATGGAACCATTTTGGCGTGCTACACTTCCCCTTCCCTTCACAGTCAGTGTAAATCATTCTGTCAAAAGTGCTAACGTAAGTTTTACAAGTTTACACAAAGAGCAAACAAAATAAAACATTGTCGTTAAAGAATATTATTATCAATGAAAGAAATGTCCAAATAGTATAAAGTGTTTTTTATGTATATTTAACATTTTTTATTCACGATTTTATATATATATATATATATATATATATATATATATATATATATATATATAAAGAATTATTGTTGAATGAATAGTTTAAAAAAATAATTTATAGTCCAGTTCATACCAGTACCCTATCAGCACTCTATATGACAACCTTTGGATGACTGGTGTAAATGACCATACTAAGACATTTTGATCAGGGATTAATGCATTTTAGACAGGTTCTAACGTGTAAAAAGAAAAGGACTGGATCCCATTACATCATCAGGCAAGAATAGTAAAATATAAATATCTGCAACCCGCAACACACAGGTGTATGGAGCGTTGGCGGTTGCCGACCAGTTTTGCAGGCGTACAGTGAAAGAGGTGTAACTACTGTTAAAATTATTTAAAATTTGTCGCTTTCGCTTGTTATTCGCTTACCACAATACTTCTACATATCCTCGCTTAGTTAACTCAGAAGATGCTTACGTTCACGTAATGAGAAAGTTACATGTCAAATATATTTTAACGAAATATTCATGATGTAACTTCACAGGAATTTCGAGAAAATTGAGTTACAGATTTTTAAGGTAAGATCTGATTATTCAGTTAACAAACAACAACAAATTACTGAGGTATTTTAAAAACCCTTAAACATATAATTTAGTCTAACCTTACAGTACCCGGCACATGTTTTATTTATAATAACCTAGCTGAACCTGTGTGATAATTTCTCACACTTTGACTTCATTGGATGTTTTGATGACCATCGACATGTTACTTCTTGTGTTCAATGCAACGACCCACATACATTTTCACGAATCGTTCCATCTCGTAAAGTACTTTCTCAAACTGGTAGAGAACGTACATGTCTGCGGTGAGGTCGTCAAACACTCAGCCACCGTGTGGTTCAACAGTTAATATGGCTTAACGTATCTCTAAAACATGCATGTCTTTTTTATATCTAAACGTTTTAGAGAGATTGGTCCTTATAAAAAGTAATTTAGGATATCGTTTAAGAGCTTCAGGTATAATCCCCCAATAATGAAAAGATTTGTCTCCAACCTGCGGGACCGACGAATACGGCTCTGCACGAGAGCCTATGTGGTATGAATCTACATATACGAGGAGAATTCATGTGACTACCCCGTGGCAAATCGAGGAGGCATGTGGGACCTACTTCGTCGGAATAAAATGTATTTGTAATTTCATTCAATTTCTTGAAATTAATTACTACTTGTATGTATACTTCATCACAATCTCATATCAAGAATGTGATGAAATATTTATACAGGTAGAAGCTCTTACAATTTTATATGAAGTAAATAATGTTTAAGAAGTATTTATCCCTCGTGACTACCTACACTGTGGGTTCAGAGACCAACACACGGACTCATTCCAGCCCATTGCTCATTGCTTCCGCCCTCGCGTCTCCAGCCTCCAAAGACCCCGTCCTCTCACACAGCACGTACGTTTGTTTGGTTGATTAGTGATTCCGTACGCGTCAACGCCTAACGATCATTAGTCCCACAAGTGTAGTGAATGTGATTTCCTCGAGAGGTAGTGATAATTTTTCCCCGGCAAATGGCGGGCGCCGATCTATCATCAGCTAACGGGGTTTACTTCAACCAGGTATCTCCCACTGGCAGGGCACGCCCGAGGGAAAAGATGTAATTTCTCAACTGGTCTGCCAGCATGTGTGGCAGTATAGTGCATGTACATGTAAATGTGCGTACGTATGTGGGAGGAAAAGACAAGAAAGAGGAAAGAAAGATCTCGAGTGGTCAGTGGACCGTTTCTTAGGATAATGCTCCGGTTTTCGCGTAGTATTGATCGGAGAAACCACGGAAAACTACCGATTAGATTAGCCGTCCGCTAGAATTCTGCTCCAGATTGGAACTGATCTCGACGTAGCTATGTATCAGAGTCGAAAATCCTATCCCCGTCGGCACTCCAACCTTGGATCTCGCGGTCAGAGGTATTGCAGTTACATCAGTTTACAGATTGAGCCACCTCAACCGCTCAGCGTTTGATTAGAAATGACTGGAACAACTCTAATGTCTCTAAATTGTGCACATGAAATAATATCTATTGTTATCAAAGAGATTGCATTGCAGTTTTCCATACTGCGAATTCACAATAACATTTTTAAAATGTTACTCATGATTTTGAGTGTTTGTCATTATATAAAGTCTTCACATTTGCCTCAATTGTCCATCATATGCATCGGATCAATGAAACATATCAATGTTTCAAACTATTGAACTATTTTCATTTTGAAATTCTCTCTCTTTTTGCAGCAAATGTTTCCGTTGATTGACATATTTCATTATTTTCCAAGTGGTTTTATTGAATAGCGTCGATTGAGAGCAGTTATTGATAACCATTGTTTTGTCACTCTTTTCTGTGAATGTTTTAATTTGAGAGGTGTTTACTATCGATTTTTATGCGTTCTGCATATGACCGGAACTATTGTTATACACGCATTTTTAAAGAGAAAGCTGTTTTTGTTTCCAGAGATCCTTTAAAGTAAGTGAGTCTCTATATGGCGATTGAATTAAACAATAGTAAAACACGTACAAATAGTAAAGTACAAAATAACTCGATCAAGTGATGAAATTGAATTTTTTAAACACTCATTACTTATTTTTTATTATTATTACATTTATTATTTATATATTTATTATTATCGGGTTGCTTTTTTCTGCTGTTGAAATCTATTTCTCACATTGCCATTCATTACTCTAGTTACTTCTTAATTATATCTAAGTTATTTTTAGATTGTATTGTTTTATAACAATTATTTATTCATTCTTTCATGAAATTTCCTCGCTCTATTACTTTCTGCTTCTCTATAATCCAAATTTATCATGCGTAATATTGGGACCATAACTACACCGACTGAATAACCACATCGACCATTTCCGAACTGAGTGACCTTAACAGAGAAGGCGAATTTGAGCAGAAACGCAGACAGAATGTCCATTATCCACACGATGAAATACAGTACTCAGTTGTTGGAAACGAAGCTAGCGCATCCACGAAACCTCTCGCCAATCAATAATCGTCACTCGATAAGGATTCACTCGCATTACGAGCCGATCCGCAACATTCTAAACTGCACGGTGGCTCTCCCAAAGCCATTCTCCGCAAAGGGTTGCACTGTGTTCCACATTAATTACCGGTAAGGAATTACGCGAAAACGCGACCACCGTCCAGTGAACCGCATGCGGGCCCTCTTTACTGTTGATTGAAGCGTCGCTGCGTACGCTCCACTTGCTCGGCCCGCGAGCCGCTCGCGATGCCATCTCGCGGAGCTCT
>BOPP01000040.1:5200824-5248476 GCA_017312745.1 Gryllus bimaculatus | reverse complement strand
CGGGGACGAGGGCGGCGGAGTATCGCAGCCCCATCTCGCCGCCGCGTTCGGCTGTCGGCCTGGGACGTCAGGCATGTGGCACGCGAGCGCAGCACGAAAGCTGGCGAACGCCTCTGGCTCCCCTCCTCTATCCTCCCTCCCCTCCGCTGCTGGAGTTGCCCTTTCCTCCTCAGTCGGAGCGCGCCGCGCCGCGCCCCGCCCCGACTCGCTCCCTTGCGCTCTGGATCTCCCTTGCGCCTGACCTCGGTTCGCGCCTGCTCGCTCCCTCTTGCCTCACCTGTGTAGTCTGTCGTCCATTTTTTTGATTGATTGATTGATTGATTGATCACTTCGTGTTTCCGAGCGCGTCAATTGCTATGGTCACTGGTCCCGTAAATATAGTGCATTATCTTATCATGGAGACGGGGGTGTTCTACCACCTGGAAGGTGCAATCTGGCGCCGACCTACACGTCGGATTGCGGGGTGTTTCCTCTGACGAGGTATCTCTCAGCAACGGGGCACCACCCAGCCATAACAACATACTATATGGGTTAGTGTAGTGCATGTTAGTGTGAGTTTAAGTAGCGGCTTGGAATAGGACAAGGAAGAGAAAGAAAATATCAGGTGTGGCCCATGATTCGTTTGTTAGAGTATTGCTTGGCATTCCCCCTGCTGTTGATCACAGAAACCCTATTTTCTTCCTTCGTCCATTCCTGGACTCTTTTATTTTCATCATCTCTTGTCCCAATTTTAATCGACGTTTTTCTCCAAACATCGCCTCGTATCTGCTCACACACTCACCTTCCCTCACATCTAATCCCCTTATTTCTCTTTCTTTTCCTTCCCATTCTCTCCTTATCTTTTTAATTTTTACCATCTACTGTTTCAATCATATTTTATATCTCCCCCACAGACCTCGCTTTGCATCCACCCCCACACCTTTATAACGTACTATTTGCTGTTTTCCTCTTTGTCACACCCAATTCTTCACTCGTCTCTTTTCTTGGCACATCTTGTCACAGATTTGATGGCTTTCATCGTACCCACCAGAAGGTAATGTCACCTCCCCCCACCTGGCTTACTTGAATACATTTCTCTCTCGCCCAATTCTCATCTCGACTCTCTACTCTATGCCATGTTTAACCCCCTTGCGGTCGATTAAACTTCCTGAATCTTACTATACACATTAACCTACCCAGTCACTATTCCCCTCTCCATTTTTGAACTGCTCCTCCCCCTTCGTTATGCATTTCTATTTAATTCAACTCCTCGCTTTGGATTCCCTATGAAAGTCGTCAACTTCATGATGCAGTCAGAGACGATATCTCGTACCTAGTATCTCGTCTCGCATCATTCACATTTTAGCACAGTATCGTATACTATTGTTTTCATTTTTTCAGACATTAAGATTAGCAATTTACCCATTGCAATAATTTACTTCCTTTCGTTTGATTTTCTTTCTGTTCTTATAATCGTTTTTTCTGCTCATTACGATCTTTGCTAGATCAATATTGGTCACATCAATTTCTTTGAAAACGGGTTATTTTACTTTTCGACACAGTGCAGTTTATGATTATTTTAATCTGATATGTTTGATGACTATTTATTATCTCTATTCTCTACTCCTTAACCTTGGAAATTAAATTAATTGTAGTAATTATTTGATTCAAGGCCTTCTCTCAATAATTTAATATTCTATATTGATCTACAGCTTTTGTATTAGACTTTCAAACTCTATATGTTTAAATCGAGGTCTTCAATAATAATAATAATAATAATAATAATTATTATTATTATTATTATTATTATTATAATTATTATTATTATTATTATAATAATAATTATTATTATTATTATTATTATTATTATTATTATTATTATTGGCATATTTTTCAGAATGTTTTGCTTTCGTTCCTGACAGGAGAATAGTTCTTCTTTTGTGAGCCCTTAACTATATTTCAACTCGTTCTGTTTAACGACTAGCGCATTTGTGACATGTGAGATTCCATCGCATCACCATTTCTGTTCTTAACTCCGTTTCTTTTCTATTTGCACACCGCTCTCCTTCGCCTCCCCTCCCGCAGCTCAGTCTTCCGCCGGCCGCGCCCACTCGCCCGCCTCGCGTTGCCGAAGGTCCGTAATTACCGCTTCGCCTGCCGCCGCCGGTTCGAGTACCGGAAATTGCAGTATTAATTATTTTGCATTCGTTTAAAGTTGAAACCTTGCCACCCCGCCCTCGCAGCTCAGACCTTCTCATATACGAACGCTCTTCCCGCTTGTCCCCGCTCTCCTCCTCACAACTCGTCGCAATCCACTCCCCGCCCGCCCCAGCTCAAGCCGGGGAGGTTTCAAGACGACGTCGCCACCTTTCGCTCTGTTTAGTTCATATCGCTCACTTTTTGCCGTATCTTGGCCACGCTAGACCCCTGGGGTTCATTAGGTTTGTTCTGGTAGTTGAAGAATGTTGGTAAGAGAAGAAGATTAGGAAGAATGCTCATTGACATTCACTTTCCTGGGAGTTTCATTTTCTTTCTCTCTGCTTACGTAGTGTGGAGCAAGCATTGTAATTTCGCAGTTGAAAACGACGAGTTTCAGCTAGAAATCTTGCACTTAGAGGCCCTGATTGCTAAACATCGATAATGATTGCTCTTAAGAGTGTAAACATTATATATATATATATATATATATATATATATATATATATATATATATATATATGTGTGTGTGTGTGTGTGTGCGTGTGTGTGTGTGTGTGTATGTATGTGTGTTCAAATTTGGGAGCACTTAAATGAAGTTCCAAAACATTTTCAAAATTTGTTGAAAAACAGGTCTAATTATTTTCCTCAATTAAAGCAAAATACACTTGTAAAACTTTATGGGTCCGATATTTGTTGAAATTTCCAAATTTCGAAACTTTTAATTTCTTTGGCGTCTCTCGTCAATTACACTACTAACAATGTTCAAAAATGGGTCTTTACATTAAATCGTGCGATTTTTCTCCAAAAATTGAGTTGCTTTGTATGTGATAAACGCTATTCCAAAACAACATTTTCTCAAAAACCGCTCCAATTTTTTCTTTATTTTTATTGGATTCAGTGAAGTACGCTTATAAAAATGGTACAGGTATAATTCTTCTTGATTTCACTACATTTTGGAAAACTCTAAAAGTAACAAATATTTCAAGAAAGTTGTCGTAGCAGCTCTTGTTTAAAGTGAGATAAAAGAGAATTTTTCGCCACCTGATCACAATGTAGTAGTTAATGTTATAATCCTACAATATTTAAACAACTATTAGTGCACATTGAAATGAACGGTCGTTAACACGAGTTTTACATGTCAGTAATTATAATGTCGTATGTTAAAAAATGAAACGTTATTTGAACAAAGGCCTTTGTTTTCTGATTTACTGCTGTATTAATGCAGTGTAAATGTAATGGTATTTACAAGCAAATGAAAATTCGTTTCATCCGAATACATACGATAATTGTTTAGTGAGTATCGAATAATTTTATCGCTCAGCTTGTTACATTTCATATTTGTAATTTAATATTTACGTTTGTTTAAAATGTAGCTATGTGAAGATACATTTAAGAAAATAGTTGTTCATATATAGAAATTTCATGGAATGTAATGTTTCAAAGTGTTATTTGATAAATACAAAATAAAACCACTTACTAAACCTAGTGTTAAAAATAGTTTCACATCTTACATATCCTTATATTATAATTATCCCTGGATAATCTCTAGTATGTCTTCACCTATTCAAGTAGATGAGGTAGATTAATATTACATTAAAATCATTTAAAGTCGTTATATGTATCAGAAAATGATTTATGACTTCATCGGTTACTCGTTAGCTTTGAGAAAACAATACATAACAGCTACATTGTTTCCAAGTGACGATTAAATATGACGTGCAAATCTAGGAACTCGATATTAACTTCTGACGGTAGTATTTTTCTCAACCTATTACTTTCCGTAACTATTTGGTTTCCACCAGCTTACAAGTAATTAATGCAAGATAAACTTCTTTGCGTTGATATACGATGAATTTGATTTATGAACAGAGTTGAACTTCAACTTGCACAAGCAAGCGTGACTTAATAGTAAATTAGCAATTTGCAGTCAGTTTAAATGTACTCTTCCCACGCAAACTTGTCAGCAACTTACAAGTACTATATTATATTTATATAAATACATTAATATTAGTGGTTATTATTAAACGTATATTATTCCATTCAAATACAATAAATTTAGTCTGTCGTAGCCATTGGTGGACATTTTTGTTATTATGTCAAAATTAATCAGGTGAAATCCTTGTAATATTCATATGTGAATTAATACATAATTTAATTTCCTCATCATCTTTAAAGACTAATAATTCAAACAAGTATTAATAAATTTTAAACAAAAGTTGCTGGAAACAAGAGAATTCTCATTTTTTGTAAACAGTTTGTTACATGTTTTCTCATTGTTGATTCGAACCGAACGATAATACATTATTTAAATGCAATAATGACATACATTAATACTTACTAAGTTTGAAAATAATTATACTTTTTTTGATAAATATTTTGAATTTAAAAGAATAAATTTTGTTTATAAAACTAAATCACACGGAAATAACACCAAGTACATGATTATTTAAACAAAAGTATCTCAATGTATTAATTCAAAATCACATTAAATATTTCAAACGGCTGACAATCAGAATTGTCAAATGCGTCGTACAAACATCCGCCATTAGATAGCAGTAAATTCGCTCAATTCCACCCAATAAAAAAACTTTTCAAACGGTAAATTTGAATTTGCATTAAAATAACTTATTAGGAGGGTCTTTTTGATGTAGCGGCCCTATGAAATGCTTAATATCCATTTTTTTGTTACTGAACATTTTAATTAACAATTTATATAAAAAAGTTTTTTGTAATTATAAGTCATATCTAAATATTTAAAAATTAGTTAGAACTATTCTCATGACTACAGCTGATGGGAGGACTACTTTAAGGGATAAAATAATTTCCCCACTTTTCCATTTTTACTGTCCTTGCTCCTCATAAATATCCACGCTTAAAAATATTACCACAGAAATGCTAACATATCGAAGATTGCGCCTGTGGCTTAACGGAATACGCTGACAGTGACACTGTACTTCCAAAAGACGACTAATTTTAAATGGAGTGTTCTAATATTAACTGCAAGTACTGCCAATGTGATATGTTGATATAATAACGAAAAAATGCTATGACGTTTCGAACACACTCTATACTAAAGGTCTAAAAACTAACATTATTCTCCTCTCAGAGTTAATTTAAACGCATTAATAAATTATTATTTAAAAAACATTTATAAAGTAAAAAGGTAAAAATTTAAACTCACTGTTAACTTCGTTGTGTTTTTTGAAGTGTTCCCCTTAATCTGAAAACTTTTCCAAAACCACACACGTTTTGATGCATTTCTGCCCATTGGGCGGTATAACGAGAAGTCGGTTTTTTTCGCGAGAGAGAGCCATTCTCCAGCCCAACAGGGGATTCCGCCCAGACTGGCAACACTGTTGGTCATACGCAAACTCTTTCTGACGTACGTTGATAATCTTGGCCTAACAGCCATCGCAAGGATCTAGATGACATTAGATTAATTTTGGGGGGTAAATGGCCATTTACGCCGGTTTTGGTGATGGAAGCCATCGTTTTCTTGTGAATTTGCATTTTTTAATCCAAGAACTAATGTTTGGTTAACCTCACTGATCTTCATTTCATAGAGATGTTCTATATATTTCAAACAAAAATTTGTCTTCAAGAGAAATGAAAGGGGAATTATTATTTTGTTCATGCTGGAATTTTAATCTAAATTTACTTAAAGATTGGTGAACACGCATTACTTATCATACAATTATACACGTTTATTGAGTGTGGAAAAATTTTGCAACGACTTTGATTGTCCCTTCATTCTTTAGGAAAATATTATATTAAATGACTATTTTTCGATTTTTATTTACATTATTTGATTACATTTTTTAAATTAATTTTTATTTTAAGATGCGCATACTGCAAACACTGTATGAAATGGTTCAGTTCTTAGCACACTGACTTCGCAATCAAGTTTGATCCTCTTTCCGCCCATCCGGACCAGGATTTTTCGTGGTTTCCCTCGGTCATAAGGAAAATGCTGGGGTGGTTCAAATATGCTACGATAGTACGACCACCTCACCTCCCACTATCATCCAAGTCTTTTGACCCTTCAGCATCACCCTATCACTTCATTCAGCATTCCTTGCAAAAGGCAGGAGGTCCTTGAACGTAATGGGATCTTACTTGGATAATAGTAATAATAATAACAACAATAGTAATGATAATAATAATATAAATAATAATAAGGTCATGCGAGACTAATACAATAATTAAGTGCAATTACGAATCAGTAAAAATATCAATATTTTTATATTTTATCATTTTTTTAATAATTTGATGATAAGAAAATGGCAATGAAAAATATGGGAATGAATTTCCAATGTTCTCCTGTCTATCTAGATTGTAGGCGGGACATTCCAGAAGAATGTAATGTATTACAAAACTGTTGCAGATTGTACAGATGCCTTTTAGGGCTTTCTTAATTAAAAATTTATGAGAGAATTGAAAATGATTTCCAGACGGCAACAGTTTCCAGACGATTAATGTTACAAATCCAACGAAGTCAAATATATTTTTATGAAGTTTGATGGATTATTTATTTTGCCATGTTTTGTGGATGTTTAATTTATTTCTAATGTATTTCCAAATATCTTGAACTCTGTTTGTTTCGGATGGATGATATTGGTGAACATTTCCCTGTCCCGTAGCCACCTTCACAACCACTACTTCCACAGCCATGGCTGCAACCACCTTCTTGCCTACTTTTACCGTGAACATCGCCTCCACAGGCTTCTCCTTTGCAGTCACCACGTTCGTAAACACCGCCTTCACATTCACTCCTCCACACAGACACTGCGACGACAGTCACCGCGTCCACATCCACCTCCTCACCTACTTCTTCACGCTCACCGCCTCTACAATCCCTGCTTCCACCCACCTCCTCCAACACTCACAGCCTCCACCCTCACTGACTTCACACTCACCTCTCCACATTCATATTTCACACTCACCCCTCCACACCCACACCTCCTCACTCACTCCTACACACTCGCCCCTCCACACTCTCCCCTCCACACTCTCCCCTCCTCACTCACCTCTCCACACTCACCCCTCCACACCCACATCTCCTCACTCACTCCTACACACTCGCCCCTCCACACTCTCCCCTCCACATTCATATTTCACACTCACTCCTCCTCACTCACCCCTCCACACTCACCCTTCCACACTCACCCCTACACACTCACCCCTACACACTCACCCCTACACACTCACCCCTACACACTCACCCCTGCACACTCACCCCTACACACTCACCGCTACACACTCACCCCTACACACTCACCCCTGCACACTCACCCCTCCACATTCACCGCCTCCACATTCACTACCTCTACACTGAACGCTTCCACAGCCAGCCTTCACAGCCATTACAATGGCAACATTTTCCACTGCGTCCACCCCGACGCTACCGTGTCTCCTCTGCCAGAATGGCTGCACGTGTCTGTCATTCACATGCGTCGCGCCGCGTCGCGCGAAGGTTGGGCTAAGCCACGCGTGGCGGGGCGGGGCTTACGCTGCGTGCAGACGCAGCTGAAAATCAATTTTACGGGTGGTCCGCGGCCGTTGCTAGCGCGTTTGTAATCTTCATTACACAGTAATTGCATACTAATACATTCTGCTCGTTTCGTATTACAGAAGCGATTCATTATATACAGCGGCAACGCGTGTTGGTTTTGTGTTTACGACTTTCGTGGGCATTACCTGCGCCCGCGAAATAATATCCGCCGCAGTTCGCCGCGCGCCACGGCTGCTTCATTAAACGTTTATTAATTCATTAAGCTGAACTTTCTGCAAGAGGCCGCGGTCGGGTCGGACTGCGCCTCCTTTCCCACTGGACGCACTTTGCCTGCTCCGCAACTTGTCCTTGCTGCTGCAGTTTCCCTGCCTTGAAACACACGTGCGTCCCTATCCCAGGGCGATACGTGCAGGGATCGTGCGAGAGCGAAAGGATGATTCAATGAGTATTTAGTGTTTCCGGGGATGTCAACTACTCAAAAAATTATTCCCCTAAATGTACTTCACGTTATATTTTTGGGGATAATGGTATGCTTTTTTCAATGGAATAAGAGACCAGACCCCAAATTACACGTCAACTTACGAGGTTTTTCTTCTATAGATGTATACGTCAGCAATGTAGCGCTCTATGAACAAGCTCTATGATCACGACATGGGTGGGAGTGTACCATCTGTGTGTGAATGTATATTTGTGTGTGTGTGCGTGTATGCTTGGGTGTATGGGGAGACGATATGACAAGGAAGGGGAAAGAAAGATTGCGTGCGGTACGCGGCCTCTTTATTTAGGTGTTACGGTGTTTGCCTAATATTGATTGGTGGAATCTTGCAACACTGCTGCTCAGAACAGCATGTTTGTAATATAGTCCTCTAGATAGCAACAGAATTCGAAGTAGTGGTCTAGGTATATTCCGCAATTCTGCAGCGTCGAGATTCGAGTTCTAGAAGCTCCCGCTCAATGATGATGTAGAGGCAATTGATATTTATATTGTGCCATCACAGCCTGTACTAAGGGGAGGGAAAACGAAGGATATCTATATTCCTGCAAATTGGAAAAGCAATTACTTTCGAAACATTTATTGTTCTTCCGTATCCCTTTCCTTTCTTCTGCTCTTTCCCGACCAAAACAAGCTCACGCCCTTATATGTGTATCCGATTCGTAGAGGCCGAATTCTGTTGACAGGAAACACGAAGGGAAGGATCACGCCAACAAATTGGGAAGGGAATTATATTCGAATAATTTGTTGCTAGCGATTCGGGAAATGTTCATTTCCAATTAAATCTGAAATTTATCAAAGGTGCTCATTTCATTGATAATCCATAGAACAGCAAAACTTTCTCGATATTTGTTTCCTCTGCATTACTCATTTTATTGTTTGCGCTTATGTTATATTTAATTGTTTTCATCGAAAATTATCACCAAGAGAAATCATCCACTCGGTAAATTAATTTCACATGTACAATATTGATTTTCCCGGAAAACCAATTTCTATCAACGCATCTTCAATTAGACGCTACGCATAGTAATCCGTGCCGGAACACATGAACGAGCGATCTGAAGCGGAAATAACGGTTTGCGAATCGACGGTGCGGTCCGTGGAGGTTCTTTCGCGGGCGGCGAACGCAAGAGAGTGGGGGCGGGGCGTGGCGTGGCGTGGCGGGGCAGTGGGTGCAGAGCGTGGCGAGGGCCGTGACGGCGTGCCAGTGGTCGGCCGCGAGCGGGGCGGGGCGCAGCGGTAGGCCGGAGTGTGACGAGATGTGGTGGGCGGGGGGCTGGTCGGGGCGGGGCCTGCGACGGCGGATGTAGCGGAGTCTGCGGTGCGGGTGGTGAGACCTGGTGGGGCAGGGCACGGCGGGAAGGGCGGAGCTGAGGTGGGGCGAGCGGGGAGGGGAGTGGGCAGGCGCGAGAGCGAGGCAGGGTCGAGGACAGTGCGCGGGCGGAGGGGCTGCGGCGGGTAGAGGCATTGCGGGGGGGCGTTGCCGCTGATGGGCGCGGGGCAGGGTGGGAAGTCAAGGCAGCACGTGGAGGGGCGCGTGGGCGGGGCCGTTCTGCGTGAGCGACCGGCCGGATGAGCGGGCGGGGCGCGGTCGCGTTCGCGCAACCTGTATCAGCAACAGCGCGACCCTTTGGGCCGTGAATTTCCGGCGCTGCGCGCAATTACAAACCATACGCGATCCATAAAAACGGCCGCGTCTCTCCCACAAGTGGCGCGCGTGCGGGCCGGCGCACGCGCAGCCGCACCGCACGGCGCCGCACCGCACGTGCGGGCGCGCGCGATCGCCCCGAGAGAGGAGGCGCTGCGCCGGAGCACTGGGGCGAAGCGGGGTTCCACGTGGACACATCTCCCTTGCGCGAGAGGCTGAGGTGCCGCAGGGCTTCAATTGATGCCACTGCAGTGATTCTGAACGAGCGGTCCTTGGGTTTGAATTTCAGTGGTGGTAGGATTTTCATCTCTAGCTCGATAGATCGAATTCAGTCACTCTCTTGTGGAGAATTCAAGAGGCCGGCTGCTCTGATCGGTAGTTTGACGTAGTTTCTTCGATCATTACCAAGCAAATGCCGGAGCGGTATGCTAACAAATGGGCTATGGACCATGCGTGATCTTTCCTTCCTCTTCCTTGTTCTGTCCTCATTTTTTGTTCACACACACACACACAATTTGATCACCACACAACCACACGTACCGGCAAACCTGCCGGGAGCTTAGTTGGCCGTTGTACTTGGTTGGGAAAACATCAGAAGCTCACGTGCAGTTAGTTCGGAGCCGGATATCACCATCCAGGGGGAGGAACTCTGCCACATCCGGTGTTAAAACCATTGACTCACTTACGGGAATAATGGCCATAGCAGTTGACGCGCCAGAGACACGAAATAATTAATCCATCTATCCCTTGCGCGTTTCTCTTCTCCGTGGGTCTTAAAAAATATTGTTAGTATAATCGTTTTGGACAGTAAATTACGAGTTTCCTCTTCCTTATAAATTTCACGTACATTTCAAAAAAATTTAAGAATGTAGAAACATTCATATTAAATTCATGGAAATTCATGATGGGTGTTTCATTTTATTTATAACGGCAATATTTCAATTTGATAAAACAACTAAAGTTATAAATATTGTAAAACATTATTTATTCATTGATACCTTCTTTACTTAGAGAAAACAATGTCAGCAATTAAAATAAAATTTGAGGCATCATATAACGAAAATTAAATAAAATGGAATTTACAGCAATATAAACTGTGTACTCGAAAATATGATATTTTTGTAATTTAATTAAGTATATTTTATCAAACATTCAATAGTATTTTGTAAGTAAATACCCTATCTTCTCAATTGTGAAATATAATATTTCTTTCTGGAAGTGCAGAGTATTTTTTTTAGAAATAACTTTAAAACAAATAGTTAAAGTTAAAACTCGTCGTGATGATAAATTATTAATTTTTTTTGTTGAAAATAAAAAGTATGTTCTACATCAAGCACAGCTAGTTTAAAATCATCTACTCAATCAACTAAAATGTTTCTCTTTTAAATCTGCTATCCATTTTCACGTGGATCAGTTGACAACAACACTCTTTAACAACTCAATACTATTTGAAACATTTTTTGTTTTTATTTTCACAAAAACAAGTCTAGAAAAGTCTACGAAAGTTTAAGAAAACTAAGTAGTTTTTCCTTGCGAAATAGATCGTGTGCATTGCAGTAGAAAGCTTTTTCTATGGTATAGCGACCGTTCTCAGAGCGTATACGCGAAGCGTGGGGGACTGATAAGAGAAGTACTCTTCCTGCTGAAGACATCTTCCTGGAGAGAAAATATTAAATAAGGAGGTCATCCTGAAACGACCTTTCGTTCCGAGAACGTTGGTTACTAAAAACCGTCAACGTTTGTGATATAGGAAGAAAAATAAGAAAGTCTTTATATATTCTTTAGAATCTTTAGACAGTGTAATCAAAGAATCGCCCGTGTGGTTGGGCGAGGCGGCTAAAAGCGTGTGCCGGCACGGCGCTTTGGACCGATGGGTCGCGGATTCTAGTCCCGTCTTGGACATGACTGTCTCTTGTCTCATGTAGCATATGATGCCGCGGAATGCCTTGCGTTCTGCTGAGCACAGATCGCAAGAGCCCGTGTGTTGGTTTCTGGTGTGTGGTCGAATATACGTCCCAACGGAACGTGAAGAATAACCGGCTGCTGGATGGATATAAGCTCTAGAAGGAAGAATTAAAGCAGTACTTAAAAATTACGAGACAAATAATTATATTGTCGTCAGATATAATAACTGGTCTGTTGTGGAAGTTGTGAAGACCCGCAGGAAAACAGTGGCGTTAATATGTACGCTATTACTTATTATTGGAATATTGTACAAAAATCTTTGATTAGGCAAATGGAAGAAAATAATTATTTTGTGAACTGTTTAATGTTGTTATTGTTGTACATTCTCGGATACCGAATATTTTTTTTGAATTGGTTTGTCCGACAACAAATGATCCTAACATTCTTTGGCGAATCTTAACGGGAGTGGCTCCCATCAATTAACAAAGATGTAGAATATTATAAATCGGTACACTTTAGTACTGTCATATCGACATCCCGCAGCGAAAATAAGCGAACGAAAAGCCACTCTCTAATGGCCGGCATCCGTTAATAATTTTAAATGTCCTCCGTCCGTTAAGAACATAAACAGTATGTAATAATAAAATTAAAGGTGGCGCATGAGTACTTCTATCTAAAGAGAAAGTATTTCTTATTTACATGATCCGATATTTTCCGTTATACGTACATCAGTCCACTAGCCAAAGGATTCTGTTATCTTGATTCTTAGAACGGAAAATGTCCATGATTTTTAAGGAGAGTATTTTGGCAAATCGCGTTCGTAATTATGTAGATTCCGAGAACGAGTTACTCGACTGAGGCCGACGCACTTCCCCACGGAAAGTGGCGCTTCGCTACACAGTTTTGAGTTGCGGACAAGACTGGAACCTTTGCCTCTCGAGTTGACATAAAATGTCCTTGAGTCCGTCCGACGCATTTTATGAAAAAAAACTTGCTTTAAAAATCACGGATATATTCCGTTGTAAGAATCAAGGGAAGCGAATCCTTCGGCTAGTAAACTGGGATAACTATATCTTCTTCACTTCGTGGATTAGGCTATTGCCTGTTCCGTCCTCACAGTTTCTCTCCATCGTTTTCGTGGCCTTCCCACGTCTCTTCTTCCTCTCGGCGCGTATAACCAAAGCTGCTTGGGAAGTCTGCTATCACTCATTGTTTCCACCACATGTTTTCTACCTCTTTGTTCTATATTCTTGCATTGCTAAGTATAATTGTTCACTATGAACTCTTTCTTATTTCTTCACTTTTATGGTCATTTCTTGTGGATAAAATAACGGTAAATATTTGATTTTTCTCGTAAATAGTTGTATTACTAAAATTATTGTACGACACATTACCTTTATCACAAATAGAGGACTTGATTGATTACACAAACTTCAAACGGTAGAAGTGGCTCAGTAAAAACAACCGTTGCCATTGCAGTGTTTGTAACCGACAGATCGCAAAGTTTGAGTCCTAACGGTCTTTTTTCTAGGTAGATAGATATTTCGAATTCCGTCGCAGTCTAAAGGATAATTATAGCGGACGGACGCACTAATAATATATTTTCAGTGATCTGTCAGATCAATAACAGGCGAATGTCGGGGTATGTACCCCACGAGCGGGAGACGGATAGTGCACTACCTTTCCTTTCTCACCCTTGCCCACTCTCTCATCTCACATAAAAGCAATTTAACTTACTCGCACTGCAACACATTTCAGGGGGCGAGTAAGCAGGAGAGACAAGGAGAAGGCCATTAAGCACTGATGGACATTCCTAGAGAAATTCGAATTCCGGCCAGAGCAAAAATGAAGCAGTATTTTTCTTAACACAAATCATCTCAGATTCTGTAACTCTGTGACTTACGATACAGCTCAGACAGGCCAAATAGCTGAGTACGATGATGGAAGGGCGTCATGCTCGCCACTTGCCTCTCTTACCCCAAGCCGTTGACAATAAATAAAACCAGTGGCAATGCCTGGGAACACGCGCTAGCCGGCGAAAGTCGGACCGGTTAATACGACCCTAAATTGCTAAATACATACAGGAGCAGAGTCAGGGACGAATTTTAGGAGGGGAATTTTTTTATTCAAAATGTTTTGGTCGAATGTTTCATATTACAAATTATGTAGAATGACGAAGGCTTAACTCGGGTCAGGTTGCGATACAATTTTATTCGCTTTAATGTTTATGCGAAAATATTTTTGATTGAAAGTTTCGAGACTGAAAAATAGTTATTGAAACATTTCTGGAGGGGAAATTTGTCTAATTCCCCTCCTCTTGGATCCGCGGCTGATACATACATGGTTCTGTTTACTTTTGTCGCAGTGGAATACCTGTTCGAACACTGTGCGGTATTTGCAACAGACGAACAGCCGCGCGCCATTATCTGCATTGCGGCGGCGGGTCCCACAATGCACCGCGCGCTGACAACGGGCTGCGGGTGCGATCAAACGGGCGAAGTACAAGTGGAGCAGGAACAGCCCCTCTCTCTGCAGGTGACGTGCCGCGCTTCGGAGCTGGGCTAAGATACGAAAGGCAGTCGGAGATTTCAATGAATGTGCGCCTTTGTATTGCTCTGTTGCAGGTTCAGGTGTCCATTGCACATTCGAACTCCGGACTTGTCATTACCAGCACCAGGTATTTTGTATTGCTTGATCATTGTACACAGATATATAATCTAGTGATTTTTTGTTCTTGTAATCCATTTCACTCCTGTAATTCGAAGGGATTCGTGCAATTACATCGAAAAAGATAAATGTTCTTAAAATTTTAATATGACCGACGTATTGTAATATTTTGGTGTCAAGATGATTCATTGTTAATGATTTTGTCTAATGAGCATGCAGCATTTTCTAAACTCCAGAAAATTAGTTCGGAAGTTGCGGTCTTTTGCCTGATCATTTATTTTGAAATTACTTCATATGAACGTAATGATATATACGAACATAAATAAAAATTGAAACAACTTCCTATCGTTTATTGAAAAATAGTTACAAACTTTGTAAGACACACATAATACTTATTAGATACTTTAGACTAAATCCAGTGTTTTAATTCCTTTGCTAATGAACATACAGTTCGTTTCCACTTGTCGTTTTTTTAAATATTTTTTTTGTATATGAATGTCGATAGTTCGTACAATCAGAAAATTTTCAGTTGTCATAATATTAAATATTACAAAAAAATAAGAAGTGAGATTACTGTAATTGAAATATAATAAATAAATGAATAATTGTTTATTAAATTGAATAACATTAAATTGAATTATTAATAAACATTTTGGTTACCAAAAAACTCGATAAACTCCAGTTGGTGTACTTTAAATATAAATATATATGAGAGAAAATGCGAGTAATGGAGTAAAGCCTGCGTTAAGTGTATGTAAATAATTTTGTTTCTTTTCAAATATTTAGGTTGGTGTTTTTAAGATTAATTAAACAATGTTCAATATTCCGTGATAAATCCGAATTTAAAGTTATTGTTACTAGACATTCATTTATAATATAACAATTATTATTTTTAAATTTTATTCCTCTGGTTATATTTTTAATTTGCTAGCTCTGTCGCAGTAAAAGTTTTGATTTTTTAAAATGATCAATCATCGTTTTATATTTTCTTTATGATATTCAGTAAAAACTGACCACAGATACTATTATGTGCGATTACGTAAAATATAAACACCTGAATAAAATATTGCTTGTAATATTTTATTTCATAAGGAGATTATCCAATGCAGTTCGTTGACAAAATTGCTATACATGCGTAATTTATACCATTGTTTGTGTATTCTATTCGTATTTTTGGGATTCAGAGGTGAGAAAATAGAAAAATGAAATCTGTTTATAGAAATTGACAGTAATGAATTAGAATAAAATATTGATCTTTTTCTTGAAGATTTAATACTGCATAAATATTTACTGCGCAAATTTATGAGTTGTTTTCGTATACATTGATAATGTCCTTTTATTGTTTGAAGAAATTAATGTTATTGAATAATTATCTTGTATTGCATTCTTTATCAAATAGCTCACATAAAAGATGGATCAGGTTTTCCAATAAAGTAGATTGTTTGGTCAGCATTCTTTATACTGGCACGTAGAAAGAAAAAGTAAAATAATACACTACCCTTCTCTAATATTGGAAAAGTAATACATCTTAATTTTGTACTTTCATAGAGACAATCGTATATTTTTAGCCTGAGCAACGTGACATCTAGATGAAGGACTCGAAAATGGATGAAAGGAAAATTCCTGAGCACGAAAGAAGTGCAGAGGGGTTACTAAGTCGCGACCACCTCGCGAGATATCTCTCTCTCTTGACCTTTCTGCCTCCGGGACTGGTCTGCGAAAGAGGCGGATATCCAGATAAAGTCAGCCCGGCCATCTATCATAATACGTTACCAGGAGGGGGAGAACCGAGGCCAGGCTCTTGTTAGTTTCTCCCCTCCCCTCCCCTCCCCACTCTCCACTCTCCACTCTCCTTCCCTCCCAACTCTCCACTCACATTGCGCCCCGTTTGTCCGTCATCTCCCATCAGATCTCCGGGGAGTAGCCTTTTGCACTTTCATGGTTGAGCCTTGATAGGAAACGCATACAAAGTGACGTGCCAGGTCAAAGGAAAATTAAAACGTGCCACAATTTAGCTGTATTTTTTGGTCAGAGCAACTAGTTCTCTCCGATGTTTATTTAAAAAAATCACAAAGAACACGATGAACAAGTGAGCTTATTGGACTAACAAAACGTTAAATACTGCATCTGTCAGATTTGTTCTGTAAATACACATTCACATGGTATTAGAGAGAGTAAAACAAAATAAAATCCAGTGTGCATTCAAAATCATGTTGAAAAACGTGCTTTTGAAACATATTTTATTTGTTTATCCTTACGTATAATGCGATTTTCGACTGTAAATGTTTTGGAAACATTTCCCACACAACGTGCCACCCAAGAACGTGTCTCGTATCGATTTCGAAAAAAATGGGGCGTGGATTAGGTGGATTACGTGCGATAGGGCGTCGCGCTCGCAGGAGGAATGCTGATAAATCGTGGAACCCGATTTCAAAGAACTGCAGTCGCATAAATATTTCCGGGGTCATTGCGGGACGTATCGCGCGCCGATTAAGGGTAATTACGTGGCATTAGCAGCGCGAGTGCCTTTACACGGCAGGCGACCGGTGGTCCGGCGGGAACGGGGGCAGTCCGATGGGGGAGGGGGCGAGAATGCAGGCGAATGGGGGGCCGGGGTACTCGTGGGCGAACGGGGAGAAGGGAAATTTGGGCGGACGGCTAGAAGGGATTGCGGGTAGGCGCGACGCCAACTGCGAACACAACTGCGAGCAAGCAGGGAAAGCGGTAGAGCGAGATACAACTAGTGGTGTTCAAACTAGTGCTAAAACAGCACGTATTTTTTCGCTCGTATTTTCATGCAACATTACGCCAAAAGTGCTCAAATTTTCGAAAAATCTCTACCAGATTTCTTTAAGTGAAAAAAATTATATTCATAATTGTAGTTGTGAGAAAACGCCTAAAAACGTGTTGAATTTTTGTAATTATCGAAAAATCAGAATCTTTAGCAAAAAATGAGTCCTACACCATTCTTAAACGTCCTTCACACTTTTCAACAACAAAGGTTAATCGAAAATGATAGAACTATTTTTTAAAAATATTGGAACTCTCCCAGGGGCTTCATGTAAAGTATCCCTCAAATTAAAATATCGGTTTTAACGAAGTGACATCATCCAGATTTATTGCGAAATATGAATTTGGAGATAATCGACTGAACTAGCCGCTAGCTTTGTTCACTGACCGACAGGCAGTCGGAAAAACAGACGTTTTGCCGTCATTCGATTTTTCGGTATCAAGAACCTACAAACAATGGATTCTAGAAAAAACAGCGATAGTGAGAAAGTAAAAAGGACGAGTAGTAAAGTGATCAGAAACGCGATATGAAGGCAGTTTGGTAACTGTGACGTGGAGAACGGAAAAAAATTGGTATAGGGGGAGAGACTCGGGCATGTGATGTTGCAAAGGACAGTGATTTGTTGCATGGATAACGCGGTATGTAGGTTGGGGGAGGGTAGTTTAGAAGGATTAGAAGGCAGCGATTGTTCGGTTGAGTGTACTATACTGTAATAAGAACGGGCAAAGAAATTCGACAATTTTGCTGAGGGGGGAGAATATAGAAGAGAGCGAGGAAGATGGCAAAGTTAACCGTCGAGTGCAGATGCACTGAACTGAAGCTGATGTGTGGGCGGATGAAATAAATAAAAGGTTCTCAGTTGGGCTAATGGAAGGGTAAATAAGCAGTGAGACGGGCAGACGAACTGGTGGACGGACAGAGTGAGGGACGGACAGACGGACGGACGGGCAGACAGACGGACGGGCTGGTGGGTAGACTAATGGGGCAGCTGGCGGACGGACAGACGTACAAGAGGGAGAACGGACGGGTGGGTCGGCAGGAGGGTGAATGTGGCTAGGAGGGGAGGGGGGGGGCGAACGGATGATGGGGCGTCTGGGTGCCCCCATTCCTCCGCCTCAACACGCAGCAGATCCGTTCGTGAGACAGACGTAGTTGAAGGGTGGGGAGGAAATTCCGAGAATGTGCAGCTGTCACGCTTCCAGCGCCGTGTTCACGCGCTGCGTGGACTCAGGAGAGAATACGTTAGGAGTCTGTTCAATGGTTAGAAATTGACTGGTTTAATTTAAAGAGTGCAATATGTACTATATAATTTGTTTGAAGTTTTTAAAATTCACGTTAGCGAGATTTGCAAAAACACGTTCGTTGTGTGGCTTACTGTATTAGCTAATTGAAAGATTACCGAACTCTCTTCTAGTCCTACTGTTATTCCGAATGTTTTAGAAGCGCATTAATCTTAAATTATTATTAGTAGTTGAATTCAATTTAGTAACTTTGCCAGTTTGCAATCATGTTATCTTCGATCATTTGTGCTCTTAACTAAAAAAACGAAAACGTTTTACCGATTTCCTAACCAATTTCTAATCATACCGTGATATTGTGTACTTTAAAATTTGTTACTAATTGTCAACATAAAGATTGGTTTAACATGAATATTATACATGTATCAGGAGTGTTTGTATATCAGTATCTATTTTTTAAATTGATATGATTGATGATTGAATCATTCTGTGATATTAAATTAAGTTCGTACTTTTCGTAAATTTGCACGTGTGTAGCCACTGATCCTTTATTGAAATGAATCTTTGATCCTTTATCCAAATGAACCAAAATTATAACTTTCTGGATACTTACAAATAGTAGAGTATGTTAAAAGGCCGTATTAACAAAGATGTGAAATGTCTTAGTTTTATTAAAATATTATGTTGAGACCATAAATCGATTTGAAAGCCAAAGGAAAGGATGAATTTAACGAAATATTATATGCCAATTCTGAATTAGGTACACGTTTTAAAGCTTAAAAACCTTTTTTGCGCAGTCCAACATTTCTCCTTTTACTGTAAATAACATGTTTATTCATTTGGTTATATGAGTATTGATGAAAATCTCTGCCAATGAAATCATTTGGGTCCTCTTATAGTTATTATCTCCCCTTCAAAAACTTTAAAGGACAAGTTTATTTTTTAAAACTTCCCCAAATATTTCCATAATGATCCCGAACGCATACTTAATTAATTTTATATAATATATGGACAACGTGTAGTACTGAACAGCATGGTAAAAGTTACTATTGAAATATAATTTTGAAAACAAAAATATTTCCTAATATTATAATGCAACCTATTCATTTTTGATTGAGCAACTAATAATTTTTAATATATATATATATATTGTAGATTATTCCTCTAATTGACTAATTTGTTAAATAATGAAATCGTTATTTAATTAATTAGTTAATTATTTTTTAATTTCTCTTAATCTTCGTTAATAAGAATTATTTAACGATATTTCGTTGGTATTCATGGCATATTACTCTAAGAAATTTTTAAACCAGAAATATTATTAATGATAGAATTACCGTATTGTACGTGGATGTTGTATCAGACCTCAAATCACGTGAAATTTTAGGAAAGTTATTTTTATTCTGCTAGTACTTTTAAACGCATAGACGATTTATAAGTTGCAAAACAAACCTGGAGGTTTGCCGGATATTTAAAAGAATGCTACAGGTTACAATCTCTAACAATACTTATCTTCAATCTCTTACACATATTTATAACATATTCTAACTTAAAAACAGTATATTTCTGTTTGCGTTTTATTCCACCACTATTAAACGGCAAAGAGAACAGATATATTAAACGTAATTGTTGGTGTAAAGAGTGAATGTTGCAAAAAATTGTTAAGAGACGAGAAGGAAGATACTAAAGAAAATGGCTTTCACTGCGGATGGTAGGGGCGATTGTGAATTTCCTTTTCTTCTGAAACTTAGATCATCTGGTAATCTGACGTAGCTTCGAAGTGAAATGAGAATAAGAGATATATGGGAAAAAATGTAAGTTTATTGTGAGTATAAAATGAGATGGCTGAAACTGAAGTATCTACCGCAGACCCAGAGAACAAGGCAACTTCTGAAGTATTTGGTTCGTGTTTCAGAATGTGAACGCAAACTCAACATGCTACACTGCCAGAAATGCCATTGAATTTAATGTCGATTTATGTATTGAACATTATATGCAATCTTGTACATTAAAAATATTTTAATATATTCTTACATTAAATTTCAGGCATACGTTAAAATCAGTATATCAATCTATAGATTTAATGTAGAGGTTCTCCCGTTTCCGCTCTCATCATTCATCTCACGTGTTCATAATTACCAGTTCAATAAGATCATTCATTCATTTATTCCAGATAAGACCATAAATCTTTGACTCTTAAATCCTAATGTACATAAGTACATTACATTTAATGTACGTTCATGATAATTATTTTAATGTACATTTCATGAAAGTAATGCGGAAATTTCTGACAGTGTACGTTTCGTTCTCATTTGAAGTACTGCGTGTGTATGATCATAGGAAAATGTTCCGTTGTGAAGGCTCTCCTCCCAGCACCAATGTACTGCGTGAAACGTGCCGAGTATGGTTCCTAAGGGAGGTTGGAAGTGGGGGGGCGGAAGGGGGCGGACGCCAGGCTGGCGACTTCCGCCCACGCGTGACGGTTCACCGGAGCCTAAGCTAATTAAGACCCAAGAGATGGTATCACCGGCTACGGTGAGGTCGCTGCACGATTTTTACTTACTGCCCCACTCTTCCTCCTCCATCGTCGTTTTGACAGTCTCTCAGAGATGCCATCTGAATTCTCAATCGCAACATCCACCATTGGAATACAAGCTTACGGCATTCATCCATGACATCATTATCGTCATCACAATCACTCTTCCGGCATCACATGAAAATATTAATAGTAGGCTACCATCACACAGTAATTGTCGCTACTACTCTTCTCTCAAAATACGTGATCCTATCTCTAACTCCGTATGTTTTCACCTTCGTGACAAAATCACAATTCTACGAATTGCTATTCTTTCATACATAATGCAGTTGCCGTGGGTATTCATAGTTTGAACAGTAGCTTTGAGTTTTTAATTTCAGGCTCATTCACCTCTTTCTATATTTTAGATTTTTAGAACGGTCTGTAGTTCAAATACTTCACGCGTATTCCGATAGTTCGTAGTCGCATTACTTACATTGGTTAGAAATTCGCATACCAACCGTGGCTAGAAAATTGTTTATATGACCAGACAGTCATATATGTATTCTTTGTAGAAGCTGGGATGAATAAGAGTTATTAGTGATGCTTTAAAATCGCTAAGATCTTCTCGCACTAGTTTGTTTCCTAATATTTTTACACCAAGATAGGTTTTTGCTATTGTACCACCCTCTTTTCAGTAGCTGCCTAAAGGTGTCTAATATATTTTTTTCACATTTTATCAATTTTCAGGTCCGTAATAGTAGAACTGATATGATTTTAAGAATATTGTCACCATATCGCGACAATATTATAGGAGAGTAAATCATGGTACAATACGCACATTTCCATTGAAAAAATTGGAGCCGTTCTTGACAAACTTTGAACTATTTCTGTTATGTAATTGCTTAATGAAGGGACTTTTAATTCTCCGCAAATCTGGATTTTTGGAATGAACCAGTGGCTATTTAAAATTGTTCTTAAAATACATATTTTGAATTGTTGTTAATTTTTGGAGATTGCTAGGGACAGCAAATCCTCAAACTGGACAGTCATGGTTGGTAGAATTAATGATATAAATAGTAACAGACGGCACTCAACTTTCAATGAAGAACATGGATTAATTATAGGGAAGAGTTTTGATAATTTGGCTGATACTTTGTTCGCTATTGTATTCATGTGTTTTCCAAGTTAATATTTTGTTAAGCAACACTCCTTAGCCATTTTAATGGATGTATTTTGACCCTCCAATTTTGTGTCCTGTTAAAATATTCCTTTAGTGGGTATTGCTTACAGCCCTTGGCGCTATGCGTTGCGAAGAGAACAATATCATCTACGATCAACTCTATCTTGAAGTCACCCTCAATGAGGATATCGTAGTTACATGTATCGAAGTGATGTTGAACATAATGGGAGATAGTACCAATCCTTTTGGAACACCTAGAGCAACGGTGTGCGCGTTATAGGATTAAGAATTCATAACTTACTTCAAGAATGTCTGGAAACTATGGGATGAATAAATGGATGGCAGATGAGCGCGCATTATATTATTTTGAAGATATTATTAAACTTTTGTGTTAATTTTACAGAAATAGTTAATATTAGTAAGCGATTCATCTAGGGCTCGCTATTTTTAATGTCATGCAATTTTCATATTTCATTCAAATCTTACAAAGTTTGAGTGAGCAGAAAGGTCAAATTTCTTTACCCTTTAACTTTACATCCTTTTACACCCTTTAATTTTTAAATATAAATATAATTGTAATAATAAAAACAATAATAACAATAATAATAACAATAATAACAATAATAACGATAATAACGATAATAACGATAATAACGATAATAACGATAATAACGATAATAACGATAATAACAATAATGACAATAATGACAACAATAATAATAATTATAATAGTAATAATTATTATAATGACATCAAACGAAGGATAAATTGGTCTAAAATTTCCTCGTGGTTCTAGCGCTTTCTTGACGTATTGTACCTTCCACCAGCCAAATCTCCCCTCCTCGTTCGCTCGTTTCGTCGCCTATGGCCCTCGCGTGTGACGTATCGCTTCAGATTCTACTCGCACACATGCTCTCATGCACACGGCCACAAAACGCCCACCAATATTACCCCCGCATGGGTTTTCCCGTGACTCTCCTAAGGAGAGCCCTTAGGGTATAAAAAGCTACGTGGCGTTTTTGTTAGCGCACTGCCGTAAATCTTCGGATGGAAGATGGAGTTATTAAAAGAGCAATAAACCTTGGCAGGAAGTCGGGAATCAGAGTGTATCATGAGAGAGGTAATTAGATCGATTGTCATTAGCAAACACAATAAGTGTTTTTCTGTAGTTTTGAACGTTATGTCGTACATACGTTAAACACAGATATTGACACGAAATTATGAATTGTCTTTCATCTTCGTTTCATGCAAATAGGCGCATTGATATTTCAAGACTAAAATATTAAGAACTAGCTACGTGTTTTTAATGCTGTTATTTGTATTCCATAATTAATTTATATATCTGTACATAAGCACACGTCCAGGCAACGTGAAATTGCAGTGACGTCTCTTCTACTGCCTACCAAATTTTGTTTCAAGCATGACGGATTCGGTTTCTTTGTACCAACAGAAACGTTAGTAAGATATATGTGCAGTTCTATGTGCAACACGCTTAATGTAGGTGTGAAACTTACAAAATTCCAGAAATGTGCCAATTTCCCCATTTTAGGAAGTGAATACTTTCAAAATATTTTGTGCTTGTGCTTTTGTCATTACTTATTTTATGTTCAGTGAAAATTTCAATTTGCATTTTTTGCAACATAAATATGAAATTTCTTATGATTAATTTGCGCAAGTACTATAGCGACACTTGGGACAGTGTTGGGCAAAGGTTCATTTAGTTTGAACCTATACGCATCACTCGGCAACGTATGAAAAAATTATCACTATGAACACCAAGAAAGTAATGAATATTTCCGATAAATTCTCGAATCATGAAGTGACCAGATAATTATTTTTTTTTAATTTGCAATGTACCAGTAATATATAATATTATTCTAGAAATAAAATTATCTCCATCAGAGTTTCAGAATGCGTCAAATATTAATGATGTTAATGCATTTAATTTAACTTAAATTTCGTGTTGGTTCAATCTCCGATGACCCCTACATCCCCTCCTGGTTGATAAATCGCAGCTTATGATTATCCAGAAAACAGAAGAGTAAGAAACATCGGACAAATAAAGCAACATTTCTACACTGCTCTGCTCTGTGTATAGTAGATGAATTATTAAACGTATTGGTATTAATTTTGAAGTGGGAGAGTCACAAATATTTGATGTCCGTTTTTGAAAGTTCTTGAGATACGAGCTGAGCTACTTCTTGTCGATCAATAACATCTATTTCGTAGAAAATGTCTGATACGACTTATTGACATCTTAACGCTTCAATTAACAAGTTAATCTATTTGCAAGTCAACACTAAAAAGAACATCTAATGCAGGAATAATAACTAGCTTATTGTGGGGGGGGGGTTAATTAGATTTTTGGTTGATTGCTTAATGATTTCGGGCACTACCAGGGTCATTAGTCCCCTAAGTGTAGGGCAGGTTTTTGCTCGGGGGTGGCGGTGAGCTTTCCCTCGCTGTGGTGAGATCCGACGCCAACCTACCGTGAGCTAGCCGGGTTCTTCCCAACCAGGTATCTTCCACCAGCCGGGTACTGCCCCTGCCGAGGCAAGCTCTAAGCTCTCGACCGGTCTCCTGGCGTGGGTGCTTGTGTAGTGCGTGTTAATGTGTTGTGTGTGTATGTAAGTAAGGGGAGAAGATAGGACAAGGAAGAGGTAGGAAAGATCGCGCGCGGTCCGTGGCCCGTTTAGTATGGTACTGCTCCGGCATTCGCCTGGTTTTGATCTGAGAAACCCCGTAAAATTACCGATCAGGGCAGCCGGCCGCTAGAAATCTCCCCCAGAGAGCGACTGAAAAAGACTAAGCTGACCAGCTAGTGTCGAAAACCCTGCCACCGTTGGTACTCGAACGTAGAACCTCCCGGTCTGAGGGATTGCGTGACATCTGATGATGCCCTGAGCCATCTCTCCCGGTAATTTTTTACATGTATATAACAAAAATAAATTTAAACATATTCCAATTGGCTTGCTCCTCTATTTTTAGTTAGAAACAGTTGCATTGAGAAGTGCCATCTCAAATATTTATTTTTTGTTTCATTACAAAATTAGTGTTATTGATCATCAATCGCATTAATGAAAGTCGTAAAGATTAATGTAAATATCGGATAGAGGCTACAGTAACTTACGACATTTTCTTATTTTCGCCGTGTTTGCACTGAAATATGATATTTTAAATATTCATTATACTTATCTTGCTGACAGTGCTGCATGACACTTCTTTCTGGTACCGATGAATTAATACCGTCTGTATATTTTTATTATTACTATTATTATTATTATTATTATTATTATTATTATTAAAATACGGCAATAATAAAAAATTAAGACATCCACTTCGTCTAAATATAAGCAACTTATATGAAAGCCTCTCAAAATCAATCTCGTCAAAGGTGTCAAATGAGCCTTCCCGGTATCAGGGGCACTGCTATAGCATACTGAAATAATGGACCAGACGTAAGCAAAGCTGGATAATCTGGTTTGCACTCGCCAAACGCACAGCGATTTCGGCATATCCGGTGATTGGAGCCCGTGAACGTGAGGATATAAATTTGGCAGCTCAAACAGAGAAGCAAATACCGGCAAAATACATCCAAAATTCACGAAGACGTGGCTCGTGGATGTAGGTACGGAGGACGTCCTTAATCCAGCTTCATCAATACAAAGAGAAGTCAACAGCAACGCAGATTCACGTGGCCTGAAACGCCGCCGCACATGCAATATTGCTCGGATATCAAAGAGAAAGGAGACGACTCCTCTTATCAGTATTTGCCCAAGTTACTCTTCTCAAAAATAAGTAAATTACGGGGATGTACCTTCCCAAATGGGCCACGGGCCACACGCGATCTTTCCTTCCTCATTCTTGCGTCTTTCTTTCCCATTTTTAAATACACTTACCTCCTTGGTACCTCCTTGGGTAGGACCCGAAACAAGGGAAATACTAACACCCCACATGGCTCTAGGTTGTTTTATAATAATAATAATAATAATAATAATAATAATAATAACAATAATAGTAATAATAGTGATAGTAAAAGTAATATCATCCTTTCCTCACTAATTGATATTCAGCGCTAACAACCTTGCCTTAACCAAGGGACGCAGCCGAAAGTGTGATCCCCATAAATACACACGTTGATCTCTCCAGGATAGAATACAATTTGTCTCGGCGAGAGAAGTCTGTTGCGTGATGAGTAGTGACCTATATGCGAATATTAATAATAATAATAATAATAATAATAATAATAATAATAATAATAACAACAACAACAACAACAATAATAATAATAATAATAATAATAATAATAATAATAAATTGTAATAATCGTAAAAATATTAATAATACAACGTAGAGAATAAAAATAAAATGGAGAACAAGAAATAGATGAAAATGCGTGAGGAGAAACATTTTTGTTGACAAAAAATAGTGTTCGGCCAAGGCAAGGAAAGTGGACGCATTCAGCAAACGAGGGTTGTGTCAAGGATTTAGACACTCAGAGAACTGTGCTTTCTGGCGCGTACAGCAGCATACAAACAGATTGAATAATTGAATACGAGGCTCTCATTAATACGAAAGCGGCATTCAGAGAAGCTCAGCCCCCCCCTACGTTCCCCGACACACACACATACCACCTTTGTCGTTTCTCTTAAACTTGTCGAAGACAAATCGGTTTAGTCGCCGAAGATAAAACCATTTCCTCTAATTACGGCGCCCGCCTGTTCCAGGCCATTGCGCTGCCGAGAGCGCGCTCCCACGGCGGGGCGAAGGCACTAACTCCCCTTCCCCCCACCCCCCTCCGAGGGGGCGGGGCGCGCTTTCGTGTCGCGGCACACGTAGGGAGCGGCGCGCTCCCCTCGGGCCCTTAGAAGGGCCGCCGGGGCCAAGGGCGGTCACGCGAGGGCCACCCTTCGCCCCCAGAGGCGCGGGCGTATCGGCGCGGGGATCGGATCGGCGGGGCGGAAGGGGGGCGTGCGGGGCGATCGGGCGATGATTGGGGCGGGCGGCGGCACGGCAGGGCGGGGATCAGAAGGTCGGGCAGGCGCATCGCGGGCGCTGGATGATGTCTGGAACAGCAGTGGACACGTTAATGATAGGCTGGGAAGGCAACACGATTTGAGCTGCTTTATTATCATTTATTATCATATAAAAATTGTTGAGTGATGTAGCCTTGGGGATTTCGTTTTTTTAGCTTAGCTAATTTTAACAGTGTGTACACATATTAGCTCAGATTTTTATTTTTTTTTTTAATACTAGATTTTTTGAAAATTTAAGTTTCAATGAGGTGGAGAAAATGTTTCAAAAGGTGAGCAATTCCGTTATTGCTATAACGAAATCGATAATTAGAAATATTTTATTGTTAATTTTTGTGGAAAACGAATGCGATTTTCTATGAAGCAAATTTGCGTTACGTTACGAACACGTTTGGAGTTCAGTCGTATATTATTGTCCTTCGGTCATCGAATTTTTAACATCTAATTTCAGAAAAACTGTGTTTTAGATACACCTTACTACTGAGTAGGATGGTTTGATTGAAGTTTAGTTCATACTTCTACTGAAAATAATTAATTGAGAACATGAAATAAGCGTTACTAAAACTTTAATTATTTCAGCTTCGTTTTAATTTTTTTTCAAAATCCCAAAAGTGAGATATTAGCTGTATTTTGGAAACTTCATGAAATATTCGAATGTAAGTGATTCTGTTTGGTTGTCTTATCTAAAAATTGTGGCGTTTTCTGTAAGCATTAATATAGAAACAACCAAAACAAATTCTCATAATACGATCGTTTTTTGAGCAAAACTATACAGTTACTCATCCTCACTGTCACTTCTCCAGTACAGTCCGAAGAAATTTGAGAAGATCATTGTAACGACTTTTTCAATTTGTGCATTCCCTCGAACGACAGCAAATTCGGGCTCCGCGGCAGACGTAGATTTTGTACGCGTCCAAGAACAGACATCACGAAATCCAATTGCTATCATCGACTAAATCACCGGTTTGACAACGTGTAATTTTACTAGCGAATTCAGCGCTACTGATTCAGCCTCCGGGAGCGTGCGCGGAGATGTCAACGGCGAAACGCGGAGGGGCGCGGCTGGGGGCGTGTCCCTGCTCTCGCGTGCGGCTCCACGGAACGGGCCACTATCGATTTTGCGATTCTCGAGGCGGGAATCGACTGTGACGCGCAGTTTGGAAGGTCACGGCGAGCGCGCGCCGGGAAATGTTAAGTGTTGCGGGCGGGCGGCGCGCGACGCGGCAACGGAGAAATGGCGAAGCGAAGGTGGCAGCGGCCGCGATGGTGGAAGTGGAGGCAGAGGCGAGGGCGGAGGCAAGGAGGGCGGAGGTGGTGGCGAAGGGGAGGGCCGGAGAGGGAGACGGAGGCGGAGGCAGTGGAGGAGGCAGTGGCGGCAGCGGTAGAGGTGGTGGTGAAGGCAGCAGTGGAGGCGGAGGGGTGGAGGCTGGAGGCGGTGGAGGTGGCAGTGGCGGCGGCGTTAGAGGTGGTGGTGAAGGCGGCAGTGGAGGCGGAGGCGGTGGAGGTGGCAGTGGCGGCGGCGTTATAGGTGGCAGTAAAGGCAGCAGTGGAGGCGGCGGCAGTGGTGACTGCGATGGCGGCGGCAGTTCACACAGCGACAGTGATAGAATTTTCGCGTGGAAGGCGGTCGGGAAGGAAGGGAATGAGAAGAGGCATTCAGGGAAAATTGAATGATGCAGGATGAAGGAGATCGATATGAATCTGTTGATGTTTAGGTGAGACTGCGGCAAGAGAGCTGGTTCTGAGCGAGATATATTCTTGTAAAGATTGCTAAACGAAGGAGCTGGTGTCAATGAAACAAGTACCGTCGGTGAGTGAGTGAGTGATTTTAGTTCATTCACTGTCAGTGTCACTACAGTTACTAATACGTGAATATACAAAATCTGCATATTCTTCTTGCTGTCTTTTGTATATGAGCTTGTATATTCCCGCATTGATCAAAGAGTTTTAAAGTTTTGTTTCCGTTTTTCAATGAAAGCTGTGTTGTGTTGTGAAAGTAAATGCAGTATAGTTTTTGATGATGGCAATTTTGTTTGTATGAACGTATACGTGTGTTAAACTGCATGGTGTATTTTGATCCGCCCTTTTTAGGATAAATAGTAATTATTTTCTTTATTCGGTCCAGTCACAAAAATGTAAGAGAAAAGAGAATTGGTTGTAGTTTTCTGAATTGGTAACTAAAATCCTAAATATCCTTATTTTTGCAAAATTATGTACGAGTATTTTTTGTGTACTAATTCCTCCCCAAAGAAAATATGTACAGAAAATTCCGACTCAATTTACATGAGCGAATTGAACTAAATGGCAATTTTTTTAACTATTTCAAGAACTCAGAGATATAGAAGAACGCGGAGCAAAACCAACAACGGCGCAAAACAAAAATATCTCTTGTTGGTGTGAATAGCGTTTGTTTACGAATAGTTTAAAGCCTTGCCAATTTTGAAAAACGTATTACGTCTATTGGGTAAGAAAAGTTTATTCATGATGGTTAATGAAATCTCTGAAAATATTGAATGAATTAGTAAGTAAATATATAAATTAATTGATAATAAAAAAGATTTGCAACTAATAAGGTTCGATAATACGCCTGGGTAACAAAACCAATGCTTTTCTCTGCTTCAAAGAAAACTGCAATACAATTTACAGCCATTATCCTACCAATATTACTCATGCAGCTACTGTTCTGACGTAACAACCCACGATTATATACACGTTAACGATGTCATTTACATATTAACTATGACATACAGAACATACGTCCTTCAAGCACACATTACTCAACATCAAGTGAAGTTTTATTTGCCAGAAAATGTTTCGGACGATACAAAACGAGGACGTAAGCGCACAAACCTCCTCGTTACAGATAACGCAGTTACCGTCGCTTCAATAGGTCTACAAACTCGGCAGGCAAATGACCCGCGGGCGGTGGAGGGCAGCGGCTTAAACCAACGGGCGACGCCCAACTCGCGCATCAGCTCCCGCGGGCGGAGGGCGGGCGAACGACGAGCGGACTGCCAGAGGAGGGCGGGGGAAAGGGGCGAGAGGAGAACGGTTAGAGGAAGAGGGCGAGGGGATAAGAGTGAAGAGAGGAGGGTGTGTGCAGGAGGGTGAGAGGAAGAGAATGAGTTGAGGAGGGTGAGTAGAGGAGAGTGAGAGGAGGAGAGCAGGAGGAGGAGGGCGAAACGAAAAGGCATGTGGAAGAGGGAAAGAGGAGGAGGATAAGTGGAGGAGAAGGAGAGCAAAAGGGGAAAGAGGGCAAAGGGGAGAGGAGGGCAAGAGGAGGAGAAGGGCAAGAAGGAGTGGGGGAGGGCCAGAGTAGGAGGAAGAGAAGGGAAGGCGGAGTGCAGGGGGAGGAGGAGGAGGTCGGCAAAGAGGAGGAGAAAGTTGGAGGAAGAGGACAAAATTGAAGGAGGAGGGCAAGAGGAAGTGGAGGAGGGCAAGAGGGCGAGGAGGAGGAAGAGGGTAAGATGAGGAGGGCAAAAGAAGGATAATAAGAAGAGAAATGCGAAGAGGAGAGGGAGGGCGAAAGGAGGAGAATTTGAAGTAGAGGATGGGGAAAGGGAAGACCGGGAAATTGAGAACGAGAGGAAGTGAGGAAAAGGATAAGTAGCAGGAGAGTGAGTGCGGAGTGTTATCTGCCCATAAGTAGTTAAGTAGCTTCTCTGGGTTATTAAAAAGACGGGTGAGAAATCAAAAAGAACAACACAATATCAAAGAAGTCTGAATTTTACAATACAAAATAGAAAATAGAGTAAGAAAGCTCTAAAATGTATAATAAATAAATAAATGCTCTAAGTATTCTTCTGTGAGGAATCAATGATCACAAATTATACGTATTGTTTTTTGAATATTAAAAGATGTGAATTTTTTCTAGTGAATTAGTGTGAGAAATTGGATCTATAAACTCAATGTGTCAAAATGATAGACGTGAATCTAGATGTCGAAGAAAGACATTCGGCAAATTTGTCTGTTACAGGTCTCCCTATTCGATCCCCCCTTGGAATCTCCCTCCCCTTCTAGCTTTTCTCCCCAACAGTAATCACCGTCACCTATGTCCTCACCGTACTTACCGTCCTCACCATACTTACCGTCCTCACCGTCTTCCAAGCATCACCATCCTCACAGCCCTCAAACGCCCTCTTACCCTTCTCGCCCTTTCTGCTGCCAACGCCCTCTGAACCTTCCCTCTCTCACCACTGGATCGGACCCTCACCATCATTACGTCTTTCCACGCCTTCAACATCTTCAATTCCATCATTGTTCTCAGTACTTCCCTCTCCACCTTGCATATACCGCCGTCATCGTGATTCCGCTCTTACCTCCTCTATTCACTTCTTCCCGACATTTCAAATTCTCCATGTCTGTACAAAGCGTACAAGCCAGAAGAAAGACAGTCTCGGCCACCTGCCAGGTTTCTTAGCCCTGTGCCACGCCGCTCCAGTCCCCTTCACAATTTCCTTCCGTCTCGCCCCACCCCGACCTCATTACTGCCGAACACCCCGCCACTGGACTCGCCACTATCCACACACTGACCCCGCATTCTCTCATCACTGTCTCCGCCACTATCTCAGTCGCTGTTCCGCACATCCCCGCCACAGCCCCTGCACGCCCTCGCCACTGTCCTACCACTGCCCCACCACTGCCCCACCACTCTCCCCACCACTGTCCCTGCACTGTCCCCACCACTGTCCCCGCTACTGCCCCGACCCTGTCCCCGCTGTCCTCACCACTGTTCCCACCACTGCCTATCGTCCGCACTCCGCCTCACCCGTGCCCCTTCCACTGTCCTATCCCCGACCTCGCAACCTCATCTTTTTTCTCCCACCTCCCGATCTCGCCTCCGACCCTGCCATCCCCATCCCCTGCCACAATCCCCACCCTCACCCTCGTTCTCGTTCTAATCCTCGTTCCTCGTCCCCCGTCCCCTCCCCGCCCTCTACACCGCGCAGTCGGCCACCGCGCGGCGCGCGGCTGGACGGGCTCGCGTCAAACTTGCCTGAGAGGGCACGACCCTCTCGCGCGTCCTCCGCGTCACCTCCCGACCCGCGCAGCCGCGGCGGGCGGCGCTCGCCCGGGAGTTGGCAGCTGTTTTCCCTCAAACTGTTCCTTACTGCTTCATTGCGTTTTGTTTGCGCTGACCTTTCGGGGCAGTTTGCCCTGTTTCATGCATCCTCCTGGGAGGACGGGACGCTGTTCGCGCAAGGAGACATTTTGAGATGTGTTGTTGTTGTCGGGGTTTCTACCCTGCTCACAGATTCTGAAAATGTATACGTAATACAGGTTTCAGCATCTACCTCGTAAATTTTTATACATGTTTCCATGAAATGATAGCAGTCATGAACATTTCTCTTCTTGTATTTCCAATTCTCATGCATTTTGAAAATTGTAATTACAAATCACCTTAATTGGTATTGTTAGATTACTATCATTATAAATTTGTTTTATCTCCAGTTCGTGAAACACTATTTTTGATTTACTGAATATTGAAACATATATTATCATGTCTGATCGTAGTATCAAACAGATGAGTTTAGAATACCAAATGGTATCATTTGAAATCATATACTCTCATTATTCAAAATTAACATTTCAGTGTTCAAGCTCCAATGAGCATTAATTCGATGAAAATACATGGCGATAAATACTCTCAAAAATTTAAACCAATTTAACAGAATTACAGGATGTATGATACGAAACAAATGCGTTTAATTTTATTCTGAAATAGTAATAGGAAATTATTAATTTACTTCTTCTGTTATTTTTTCAAATTCTACGTGTATTAAGGTACAAGTTTTAATTAGACTCATTTCATTAAATATTCGGCAATCACAATAACATTCTTAAATTGCTTGTAGAGTATTAAAATCAACAATATTTTTATTCTGAAATTATTTGTTCAGAATTACATGCACTACTTTTAACATTTTTTTTACATTTCTATTCACAGTTTAATTTACAATTTTCTGTTTAGAAACATTTAATTTTCTTTTAAAATAGAATTTCACATCGTGAGTGAGATAAGAAATTTTGTAATAAATATATGTGTAAATAATTGATTAAGAATTGAGAAAGATTTGAATAATGAATACAATTAAAGACATGATGTATAACTTCGAAAACGTGTGTGAAAATGTTTTGCTTATTATTAGTAATAAGTAAAATATACTCAAATCTAAAGTGAACTATTTCTACGAGGAAATAGTTGTAAATATCGCTGAACATCTTTTTTTAAAAAGGACCAGATATACTAATTAAACAATTAAGCAACTTTTACAGTATCACTTAACTTTATTAAGAAGCTAGCTGTCAAGGACACGCTACCCGGGAGCTTCTTAAAACCTGTAATAGAAAGAAGGTTTTTACACAGATTTTTGATTACGGTAAGAAAATAAGTACAATAGCAACACTGAGATTAAGAGCAAATCAATACCCGAAGAATAAATAATTTATTGCAAGATGATGTAACGTCGACTCCCCGTGACTAGAATGCTCTGTGCAAATATATATTCCTGTGAGTAAATTCTGCTCATCGCTAGTATTCTAGGATTAAAAAAGGTACGTTCTTTCCCGAAACGTGACTATTTGAGTCGTGAATTTCAAAATTTCCCCGTGAGCGCGCTTTCGGCGCCTGCAACTGCCTCCAGTGTGACGAGCATTATGCTTCGACGCGCGCTGCTGCCTTCCGGCAAGCCACAAGACTCCCTAAGCCTAGCGAGCGCTGCATGATGCGATGCCGCGCGGGCGACAGGCGGGCTGTGACGCGACGCGCGGCGGCCTACACCATGTCAGGTCCCTGTTACTCGTATCCCCTCCCCCGCACCGTTCATGACCCCACTTCCCGGAGCGGAACAATGTTTGTCGCCCCTCCCCCGTTCCTCGCGACCGCCGGCGGGGTTGGCGACGGTGGCGGCGGTGAAGGCGATAGCGATGGCCGTGGCGGTGGTGATGGCGACAGCAGAGGCGGTGGTGGTGGCGGCGACGGCGGTGGTGGCGATGCTGGGTGGGGCGCGGTGGGCGGCAACGGGGGCTGGGGTGCGGGTCCAGCAGTAGGAGCACGCGGCGGCTGGCGGGGGGGGGGCAGAGGCTGTGTGGCCGGGTGCGGCGTGGGGGTCGGCGTGTCGGTGCAGCGAGGTGGCGAAGGTGACGACGGCGGTGAGCGAACGGCGGGACTGGTGGGTCGGCGCTTGGCAGAGGGGCACGACTGGGCGGCGGCGGCTCTGTGCGGGCGCTGCCTGTCTAGGTCGCCGCAGACCGCCTTCCGCCTCCAGTCTTCCTCTGCATCGCCTGCGACCAGGCTGCGCCGCCGGAAGTCGCCTCCTGTTCCACCGGCGGATCACTTGAAATGTTTCACCCCTTGCTACCCCTTAGCGCTTGTTATCGCATTGATTTCCCAATTTCCAACCTCATTGCTTTCTACTTCTTTGTCTACTACTTGTCTTGTTCTCTTTCCCCGTTCCTCTTTTTTGTACTTCTCCTTGTCTTTCTCCTCCTGCTTCTGCTTTTCGTTTAATCTTTCTCCTCCTCCTCGTCTTTCTCCATTTCTTCGTCGCCCAATTGATCCTCGTCTTCCTGTCCCTTTCTTAATCCTCGATTCTCTCATCGTCTTTCTAGTTTTTGTCATCCTCCTCCTTGTCCTCCTAGAATTCCTTCCCCTTGGCTTCATCCTTCTCATTTTCCCTTCCTTATTTCTCCTCTTTAATTTATTTCCTTCCTTTTTCTCTCTTTCCCTTTTACTATTTTTTCTTGTTCTCTTTTTAACCCTCAATAACATCAACTTATTCTGGAATTAATTCATTTTTGTTATCTAAATGTGTTTGCTTGCTCTCTTGTACTCTCCATGCTGTGGTGCCAAACAATTTTTTACAGTTGCGAATTGCATTTCTAAGGTTGTCTTTTTTTTTCCTTCTCATGCCAGTTTATAAATGATTCTTAAGTAGCAGTAATTAATTGTTAATTCTACTGCTTAAATAATTAATGTCTTTTTAGACGAATTGCTCCCAAACAGAACTCTTAACTTATAAATTCTACAATTTATAAGTTACTGAATGTTTGTCAAATATGAATGCAACGTAAATTATACACCTAGGAAACGAATAGTAATGTTATGAATGCAATGTATTGATCATTTTTATGCCGTCCGTATATGACTTCTTAGATGATGGTAGCATGGCTATTACATTCCTGCAAACATTCGATAAGTTAATCGACGGAATTAATTTGAATCGTGTTAATAGCTTCAGTACTGCTTTAGCATTTGCATGGTATTGATCGAAAAAACACGGAAAACTACCGATCAAAGTTCCTATCCAGACAGCGGCTGAATACGACATAGAAATATAGTCAGTGCGAAAACTCTGCCCCCATCGTGACGTGAACCCTAGAACCTCCCGCACAGACTTGTTGCAGAAACATCGGCAATGCTGATTTTGAGCGTAACATTGCCAGTACGTTTCCGAGAAAATCGTATTAAAATCTGTTCAACCGTTGCAACGAACACCCCGGACAAAGAGACAAACATTGTGATAACAATTGAATGAGTTGTTGTGTTATATAAATAACGATACGTTAAAAAAATTTTTAGAAATCATAACCAGACACATTTTATTTTTAAAGATTATTATACTATTATGTGCCGTCTAATGAGACAATTTTGTGCCAATCGATCATCGTGAAAACGCTGAAAGCAAAAAGATTAGTATTAAATGTGGCAAAAATCGGAGTAAGGAGTTCACTATGTTAAAATTATGCCCAATATAATAATGCACACATAGTGAATTTATAGCATATTTTTAAAATACCGTTTGAGATTATAAGCATTCTTCGAGTTTACAGTGTTAATAAGCTCTGATAATATTGTAACATTCCAAAAGATAAAAAAACACGTTCTGTTTTATTGCTTCTTTACTGTCTTAAACGAACGCCGGCATTCTCAACATATTTCATCTGCATTCCTTCCTAATATAATTAATCTCTTCCCACAGTATCTTCTATATCACTGTAATTGAGACGGAGCCCCAACTTCAGTCCTTGGGGCACCCCGTGTCCCTTCTCCGCTCTTCCCACGCGGAGCGGAGCGGTCCGCCAGGCGCTGGCGCTGGATCGAAGTGGCGAGACAACGGCACGCGTGTTCTGCTCCCGGCTCATGTAACATGCAGCCGCCGTGTGATCCTAGTGCGGCGACCTCCGCCTCCGTCGGCGCCGCCGCCACCGCCGCCGCCTCTACGCGTTTGCGGTCTCCGCCACACTCAGAGACGCCTCTCCGTCCCTTTCCCTCTCGCGACGACCTTCTCCGCGCTCAGTGCTTCTCTTGGGACGTTCCGCCGACTGGCACCCAGCACGCTCACTTTCTACCCACTATTCTACTCGAAGAATGGAGTTCGAACCCCGGTCACTTCAAGTGAGGAAGTTAAGATTCAAAGAATGATGTCTTTTCAGATATCATCCATTGTCACTGATTTTTGTTGGGTTACAGTTTCATCATCTTACATTCTAGAATTCATCACATCTACCACCACTTCTCTGTATGCTCACTTTCTACCCACTATTCTACCCGAGGAATGAAGTTCGAACCTCGGTCGTTGAAATAAGAAAGTTGTTGATTAGTTACATTCAAAGGATGATGTCTTCTCGGATATCATCCATTGTCCCTGATTTTTGTTGGGCTACAGTGTCATCATCTTTCATTTTCAGTATGCACACTTTCTATCTTCTATTAATACTCCTGGAATGGAGTTAAAAATCCCGATCACTTTAAGTGAGAAAGTTGTTGATTAGTTAGATTGAAAGGAAGATCTCGTCTATTCTCGGATATCATCCATTGTCCCTGATTTTTTTTTATTACAGGTCTATTATCTTTCATTCCACAATTCATTACATCTCTCATCTCAAGAAAGGACGTAAGTTGGGAATAAACCATCTCTTTCGCTACATTTTCTATTCTCGCATATCGTGCTCCCGCTCCTCCGAGACCACAAAACATGTCATCACTTTCACGAAATCTCGGAATTGTCCCCTCTAATCTTACTTACTGTTTTATTCTCTTCTGGTTTTTGACTGACTTGTTCTTCTAAACGAGCATTCTGGTTTCATACTTTCATCTTTATTTTCTTTAATATCTCCAAAACTCACTGCTCCGTCCTTGCGGTACACAGTTTGACATTTTCGCCAACGTCTTTTCTACACTAGCCTCATTTCTTTTGTCTCCCATAAAATACTCTACATCCGTCACCAAAGATATAGCGCCTGTTTACCATTGCTCTCATACTTATGATTTACTTTGCTTCCATCGCAGTGGTCTATGCTTTGTCTTACCGTCTCCTTTGCCTTCATCTTCAAAGCTGCTGCCATCATCACCACTCTCATCACCCTCTGGACTCGCCGCTTTCTTGCTTTGCTTTCGTACGTGTACACAGCGTGTAGTGGGTTTAAGTCACTCGTTTCGCAATAACAGATTAACTCTCCTTATGTCACACTAACCTGCAGAGACAGTGTCTCTAAGTCATGTTATTTCAATAGTTTCATTACGACATGTTTGAAGTTGCATTCCACGCACGCATACGTTCGTATTTACTCTCTTCCGTTGTATAATGCTCAAACTTCTCAAAGGTAAGTAGGAGACTTACAAAGAACGCATAACATAACCTTTTGGCTAATTGATGATCTGGAGAGAACAACTGACTGTTATTACTAAAAGTATCCTTAATTTCATTGCAGATTGTGAGGCGAAGTATACTACTTAGCGATATTAAAGTATCTTTTCACATCATTTTTAGCCGCGTGTATCGTTTTTGTAACATAAATGTAGCATAATATCGTCTTTCTTGCATATTTAATTCCATATTTTTGCGACCGAGCTAAATGTGCGTAGATATTTACAGAAACTAAACTTTGTAGCGGAGTACACATGACCTGTGCACGTCTGTAAGAATTATTATAAAATTTCATTAAACAGAATATCATGCCGACGATATTGATACGATATATTGATAGAACAGCTAACAATGACGACCCCAAATATTGCAAAATTGAGAGCGCTAGCTTTAGAGTTGCACTATTTTTGCAGTTGCTCGTGTGCGAAACTTCGAATAAATTCTGTAATAAGCCGTTTCTGCCAGCCTTTACTCCTTACTTACTGCGTTTGCAAATTTTTAGCGTTCGTAAATTGTGCTTCCGCACATTTGTCGACGAGAAAATGTGTTTTCCCTTAATGTGCTTACTGTACTTCTCGACAAAGACATTCGGACTTGTCATTCCAGAAAGAAGTCTCGACAATGAGCAAAAGTTGTAGTTACAAATTCAAGCATGTTCCTTGCAACTCCACGGTTTAGGAGGTAGCAAAGGGAATGATTGGATCTTACGATTTAAGGAAAGCAAAATACGAGTAGAGAAACGATGGCAAGGCGAAATTCTTGTATCGCCATTGTAATTAGATCATACGTGAATGGAAATTCATATAATTTAAAACTGTTAAACATTTAAGAAAATAAATAAAAGATCATTAATTAAACTGCGTTTCTTATGTAAGATGAATTTTGTTGAGTGATCCATTTTCAAATTATAGAATATAGAATTTTGTATAAACCGTAAACTTGTGATCAAACTAACAAATAGTTTCTTTTTCTATCAATAATTTTATTTTACGTAAGTTAAATATTCATTTACGTGTTTGTATATGACATAAAACATTTGACTGGTATGGTTCAAAGAACTGTATATCTAAGGAAAGGATATAAATTCTCCTATACTACATTAAATTTATAATATAGTATTTCCATGCCAAGTACAGTATACGTGAGTATATTGTCTGTGTTTCAAGTCAATTCAATCAGTTGTATTACGATATCATTCATTAGGACCACGTTGCATTTTTGTCCATTAGCTATCAATAAATAACCATCTAAATGCTAAACACGTCCAAGAACGTTCAAGTGTTGTAACACACAGCTCGATGAACTTGTGATGTTTATCTCGAACACCCGCCGTGATGTATATTACTTACCCAGACATGTTTTTTCGGGTGAAGGAAAACACGAAGTTAATTAAAGATAACGTAACGTAGATACTAGAAGAATTATTCGAGTGTTGGGGTTATTACTCTAAGGTCAAAACTTGTTTAGATTCATAGAAGGACGTAGTCATATCAAGATTTTATCTCAAGTTTATGTCTAATTTATAATCTTTAACAAGCAATACCAACGTTCTACAAGATAATAATTCTTTGGAGGAAACACTTTTGTATAATAGCAATATTTTAATTACGACACTAAACGTCAGCAACTCATTCACAGAAGTGTTAGTTTTAAATATCTTTTCTGATATTGTACTTTGATTCTAAATTTCTCATGTTTGCCTTATTGCAAAAAGGAACGGTGGTCAGCCTTTTTACCTCGCACTTTGTTCGAGTAAGTTTCTACACAGTGACATTGAAACGACTCAGTGAATTTGCAGACATAAACAGTACATTTTCAGCTTTGAAATAATAGGAAATCATAAACAACAGTAAATATTTTCATGAAAACCATAAATTTATGTAACTGTAAGTCGCGTTATTTAAGCATTGTTTTTTAAGTTAACTCGGAGCACCTGAACATATAATATATATATATATATATAGATATATATATATATATATATATATACGGTTGATTTTCGTATAAAAGTTTAACTTGAATTGTATTTCTAACAAACGGTGTGTAGAAAAGACTACTTAACGTGAAAAGGTTATTTGTAACAAGATCGTGCAAAAGTCAACTACGTCAGCGCACTGGAGGGAGACTATCGAAAGAAGCCCTCGCTTGAAGAGCGTCCTCGTCTGAAGCGGCTTTGGAGTTCTGAAGGCTACGACTGGCCATCTCCCTTCGTCGCCTCCGCCGCCCCCCCCCTTTCGCCTCGCCCGGCTCCCCCCACCCTGCCATGCCCCGCATGCCCCTCTCTCCACTCCTGTCTCGCCCCTTCCCGCTCCGTCCGCTTCGTTCCCGCTTTCATCCGCTTCTCCCGCTTGGTCCCACTTCGTTCCGACCCGCCCTACCCCACCCAACCCCGCTCTTTCCCCGCCATCTCCACCCACCCTGTCCTTCGTCCCGGCCCACCCTGTCCCGCCCCGCCCCGCCTCGTCCCGCCTCGCCCCGCCCAACCCCGCTCCACGCCACGCTAGCCATGCCCCCCTTCGCCGCCGGTTCATTTGAGTAGCTGGCTTCTTTGGGTCTTGGGTTACGGCCTACAAAACTCGAGCATTTTACATGTCTCCCGTGTTTAATAACTCTGGCGGCTGCGGAGTCTCTGGAGGGGGAGAGTGTGCCGTTGAGTATGAGGACAAGCATGCAAAGATCGTAAGGGAGAGGTAGAGAGGGAAAGAGGGAGAAGTGTGGGCAGCGTGAGAGACGAAGCGAGATGTGGACTGAGAAGTTGAGTTCAAGGGCGAGAGAGGGAGAAAGAAGACTGGATGGGGGGGGGAGGCAGTAGGGAGAAAGCGAGGAAGAAAGGTGGGAAGAAAGTAAGGCAGGAAAGGAGGGAAGGACGAGAGGATTGAGACGAATGGAAGTACAAAAAAAATGCAAGAGGAATGGTGAGAGAAATGATCATAAGAAAGGGAAAAAGAGGGAAGAAGAGAATTAAAAATACTTACTACTAACCGAAGAACAAACACAAAGAAAAAAACTGAACACGAAGGCAGGGTACTTGTGCATAGGGAAAAGCGGTTAGAAGAGAAACGTCGAAAACTTCAGGGTTCGGCCGGGAGAAGTTCTTGGAAGAGCAAGAGAAAGAGAAAGTGAGTGAGAGATGCAGATGCGAAAGGAACCGGAGGAACCGGAAAAGGCGATAAAGCGACTTTTGACTGCCGGCCGCCGCCGCCGCCGCCGCCCCCGCATCCGAAGCCGGCGCTGCTTATGACACGGTGTGCCCAGCTACTCTTTTGTGAAAGTGATCGTACAAGATTTTTTGTCGCCATGGGGATAGAGTTCCTTGACGGAAGAGACTTTATGTTCTGTTGTAAAACGGTGCACAGAGAGCTCTTGGAATTTGAGCCGGCTTTAATAAAAGTTCAGATTGTGATCGTATGCAAACTTTTTTGTCTTTTATGAGAACGTTTTTTTTACAAAATATTGGCATCGTTGAAAATAAGCCTTGACCTATGTGTCTCGTAATGAGCTGCAGATCACCTCGAGTTATGGCTTTGGATAAAAATATAGAATTATTGAGACGTAAACTTTTCATTAAAAGAGAAGAAATTTTTTTATGAATTACTTTGTATTATTGATTATAAACTACGTAATTTTGATAACTAACTACAATCATCTGCATGCAAGTAGAGATTTTCATTTACTGCTCTATTTTATTGAGTAGAATTTTCACTACTACCGGTTTACTGTGTGAGATACTTTTTGTGGATATTTTTTTATCGTGCCGACCATCAAACTAATGTATTCAAAACAATTTTGAACTTTTATTGTTAATCTTCCAAATTCTAGGAGCGATCCACCTAAAACCCGGTTTTCATTTTTTAACAGATCTGGAGAAGATTACTTTCGTATGTCGGTATTTGTTTAAAGACTAAAAAAATTCGTTGTTTGAAGAATCGTAAACAGTTTCTTTAATTACACAAGTTTTAATGTAAACAATTAATTTCATTTTGAAAAACTACTTGTTTTCAACACGAAATATTGTGTGGCGCTGCAGTGCTAGTAAGTACCAAGTGAAAATATCAAAAACGTGATATTAAATTATAAGTATTAAAATTGTATAAAAAGTTAGATGTAAATATTTGGACATAATATTAAATAAAATGAATGTCTTGTTATGTAAGGATATTTTGTAATAATATATAGTTAATTGTGAAGAAGTTAATCAAAAAAAAGTACAAAATTTGAAAGCTATTTTATTACAAAATATATTTTTTCTTATTCATTTTGCACAAGCTTTTATTGTAAAGTAAAGAATAAAAGATAAATTTTTCTTTGGGAATCCGCACAAGCCACTTTTAGCATTGCACATAAGCTTAATACCTTTTCATTAGGGAGGTTAATATTTTCCTTGCGTCACAAAAAGTGTAAGAGTTTTTATGGTCAACTGTCGATTTCTTTTCAACGAATCAAAGGAATAAGTGAAACTCATATTTACTTTCGGATACAAGAGTGGTTCAGAAAACTAGTTACACAGTCGAGACCGTTTTCGTAGAAGAACATGTTGACTGCGACTTGTGTATTCATAGGAGCAAAGCCGAGTCGATGAGATGTCGTGACCCTTTTACCAAGCAACGTAAACAACTTTCTCGATGGAATAGTGCCAAAACGGCCAAATTGAATCGGCACTTCAAAACTCAGTTTAAGAGATGACAGAATTCCTTCAATGAGTATGGATATTTTTTTCATTTATGAAACAAAAATATATATTTATGTTTCTGTTATCGAAAATGGTTAACAAAAAGAAAATTATTATTTTTTAACTCTTTCATGATACTCAGCAGTCAATTAGCAAGCTCTTAGGTAGTAAAGATTAGTAAAGTACAATATTACGAATGGAATGACAAAACTAAAGAAAAGGATATACACATTCGAATGATAATTGAGAGCGGGTATCCTTAGTACTGACCCTGATGCGCGACGAAGATGCGATATATAAACATAGAGAAAGGGGGATAGGAAATGCAAACAATGTTGGAGTGTGTGAGCAGAAACGAGAATTACAATAAGCATTCGGTTGAAGGCAAAGGATAATGAAATCTGAAAAAAATGAAAAAAATATAAAATGAAAAATAGCTTCACGAAAGCCAGGTGAATAACTAAAGAAACTGAACTAAAGAAAAACGTTTCAAAGAAAGTTAAACTCAGCGAAAGAAAAAAAACGATTTGAGAGCGAGTATGCAGATCGATAGATCGAAGTGTCGGTTTCCTACAAATCCACCGAAATAGCACGCATGTGAACATGTTTTAAAAAATTCACCACTGTCACTCGACATATATCTAAAAGGCTGTCATATTTAGGCTTACGGTAAACACAAGTGCTTAATCTATGTCTGCGAGTGGGAGAGGGTAAATCTTGACGCCACATCACGCAAGTGGAGAACTTAATTCCAGTGAGTAAAATTCCCGCTTACTTTCTAGTTCATTTTACATTTCAATACATTCTTATAACGTATCCTATCCTCTTGTTAAATATTGTTTTAAAAAATAGCGTTTCTTTCACAATGTTCTACAGTATTGGAAAACCCACTGATTCACATCTTGAATTACAAGGCTGAATTTGAAAACTTTCTCTAACTTCGAAGTTGCTTAAATAATTTCTCGCATACTTTTTACGTAGTAAAAATAAAGATATGTAATCTTCGACAAAACGGCAGTTTTACGGCTGTAAAAGTTGCATTTCATGCTCCTCCTACCGGAAAAGGGGATAATTCTTGCTTCTGTATGCAGAACAAATCGTAGTAAATTACTTCTCCGAACACGATATGTAGTCGGAATCCACGTTTTGTTTATCATTGATACGAAGAACTTGGTTTACGACAAAATGTCCGAGTGTCTGTGAACAACGCTAGCGGCTAAACCTAGGCACACTTTTCTCCAGATTTTATATTACCCAAGTGATCTCCTTGGCTCCATGAATTGATATTTTGATTTCGGAGCATACTTTACAAAACACCCCAATTACACTTTCAAAATTTTCTCAAAAATGCTTCCAAATTTTTCTTTAATAAGCCCATAAAAACGGACCTGGTACAATTTTCATTGAATTCTCAAATTTTTGAAGTTGCAAAGTTTAATTTCTTCTGCGTCGACTCTTATTAGTATTACGTAAGTAGTAATAAATAAGTATTGTAGTTGGCGGAAATCGGCGATTTTTCGACAGCAGTACTATTATGTTAGGGCCTGGTAACAAAAAAAGGGATAAATCGTGTTCCTGTATGTTGTCCTCTAGCACATTGTATAGTGAGAATCCATGTTTTGTGGGTCCCTGATACTGAAAATTGACTGATGGCAAATCGTCACGTCATTGGTCAACATCTTTTGTCAATGCTAGCGCCAAAACCATTCAAGCGATTTTCTCTTAAATTGGTATTTTTTGATAGATTTAAACGAACTTAAAGCTCTAAGTGTTGGATATGAAAAGTTTTTACTTTTCGGAGTGCTTTTCAGGTAGAAGATAAATATTTTTTCCAAAATGAAATTTGTTTTAAAACCAAGATCTTTAAAAAGACGTGTACGATTTTTTGAAGAAAAAACAGTTCATTTTGCATAATTTATGCTTACATTTAAAGCAATTTACAAAAAACATTGAATAAAAGTCTTCAGTTTTTCTTCAAATTGTTTTCGTAGGAGAAGAGACGCTTGAAAAAAACACAGGTCTCACTTTGCTTGAATATTGATGGTTTCATAAAGAATTCTATTCTTCAAGTTTTTTTCAAAAGACCATGTACACATAGTTTTCTAGAGTTTTACGTGAAATGTAAGCAATTTTAAAAACACGAGTTTCCCAAAAACAGTTTCAAATTTTTTCTTTAAACTCTTTTACTTTATAAGCAAAACGCACTGAATTACATGACATAAACTTTTTTGTTATTGCTATTCATTTTTCAAAAATCACACAAATGTAAGTTTAATACTTTAATATTAATTTATCTCTACAAAAAAATGCGAGAAAGTACGTGCTGGTATAACCCCACTAATTTTGAGGTATGTCGTAATGGAAATAAACTCTTCAATTGTCCGCAATCGTCCTCGCGCGACCAACCATCTCAGGCACAACAGCGGTTCGAACGGCAGGCGAACGCGAGCGAAGCCAGGTGGCATTGTGCTCGGGTGTTAAGGCGCGGCTGAGCACGAGACACGGCTCGGTGACCGGGCGGGCAGCTAGGCCTAGACGTACGCGCGCAAGCGGGTGGACGAGCTAGCGCGCACGCGTGCCTGAGGTTCAATGGGAGAACTAGAGAGCGTGTAGAAGCGAAGTTACGATGGGCGAATGAGACGTGGATTTGTGCGTAGGTGAGATTGCGTGCGGAAATGTGATACAAAACGGGGAGATAGAAGAGAGAGGGGAGAGAGAAGAGATGGGTGAGAGGAAAAAGGGGTGAAGGGAAAGAGGGCAGATGGTAGAAAGATTTGGGAAGAAGAGAGGGGGAGATGGGAGAGAGAAGAGGGAGGGGAAGATAAAAGTACTGTGAGAGACAAGGGAGTGAGGCGAAAGAGACGATAGACGGAGGAGGCAGATGGGAGGAGAGAGTAAAGGGGAGAGAAAGTTTGAAAACGGTAGCGCGAGCGGTAAGCAAGCGGGCGGACGACCGACCGCTAGAAGGTGTGGATTAGAGTGCGAGAGGTATGAGCGAGAAAGGCGATAAGAATCGGACAAGAGAGCGTGCGAGTGGGCGAGAGAGGGTGGACAAGAGACCGATGATATGACTGTTCCAGGGAATGGGGAGTGCGAGTTTCCACCGACGGGTCGGCTGGCAAGGGAGACAGAGAGGGAGAGCGGGTGGGCGTGTGACGCCCTGCAACAGCACGCGGCGTGCAGCGTGCGGCGTGTAGCGACGTGCGTGGCGCGTGAGCCGGGAGGCGCTCGCAGTGGAGTATCGATTAGCGCGATCGATGACCGACTGACATTTCGGGAGTGGAGGGCTTCTCGGCGCAGGAACGCAACGCGCGGCCCGCCCTGCCCCCACGCCGCCCAACGGCTTCGCCCGGGAATTTCAGGAACGAACCTTGGATTCAATGGTGTTGTGGTAGAGGGATTTGTCGTAAAAATGAGTTTGAAGAGACGTGGAAATAAAATGTGAAGTGTGATCATTCAATAGCTGAGAATATTTCAAAATATTATATTTACTACGTTTTGAGAAGAGATTTCTCATGTAGATTGTAGATTTCGTCATGAATAACTCTATCAAAAACAGTACTCTACCTTCAAAAGTCACTTAACTCCCTTGTCCTGAGCACAATCGAAAAATACCTGTATATAAATAAAAAGACAATTAATATCCTTTTTGCTTTTTCGCTTGTACGAAGGTATTTCGTAAGAATCTTTTAATTATGTAATGTAATTTAAATGATATAATCTAGCGCCGGAAACAGCGAATTTTCTCCGGAAAAACTCTTATTGTCCCGTAAGAAAAACGTGGACAACTCTTGGTACTCTATATAGCATATTATCTCCTATGACACATAATGTAGCCAAAATCAATGTTTTGCGGGTCCTTGATTCCGACAAATCTATTAACGGCAAACCGCCTGTCAGTCCATCTACCTGCCCTGACGTCTGTAGTTAATGCCAGTTCAGTCACCATTGATTGAATTTGACCAGCTTAAATTTAATTTCGCAGTTTCAACTTTCTGTTTCTCCCTTACCGTCCTTCCTTGAGTATTCGAATTTTAATTAACATTTAATTTTTGTTAAAAACAATTAAAAATTAAGATTTCTAAATTTCAGTTTATTTTGAGAAGTAGCCGCAGTTAGAATAATAAAAATCCAATTGCATTTCTTTCGGATTGATCATTTAAAGTGAATGAGCTAATTTTGGGCGTACTGGTGCGCGAGATAATTTCAAAGGAAAGTGGCAGTAGAAGACAGACATTTTTAAATATTGTCCTTTCACCTCTGCAAGTGATTTTCTTTCACATCAACATTCACAGCTCCTCCACTCAACCCAACAAAATGGCTTCTTCGGAGAGCGGCAACGGAAAGAGTTATCTAATTTCGTGGCAATGTGGCGGAAGGATTCATTTTAATCCTACCCAGTTACTCTGGCAACTACTCCGCAAGTAAGGATTGATTGAGGGAGAATTCTGGTGTCGGGCCAAGGCTAATAAAAGGACGGCAAGACGCACAGGGAAGGAATGAGAGAGGGTTGGCCAATTCAAACTAAGCCGCATCGCACGGCTTTTTCTACCACTCCCAACATCACCCTTACCCCCTTCCTATCCCGATGCCAATCCCAACTTCTTATTTTCGCTTCCTATCCTATCAGCCATATCGCCTCTCTCGACCTCTCCAGCCTCTATGTTCCCTCACCCCCCCCCAGGAAAGCCTCATGCCTTCCCTTACCCTTCATGCGCACCCACGCCTTTCTGCCCACTCACGTCCCCTCACACCACTTGGTGACCCCCGATAGCCTCACGGCCCGCTCATATCTCTCACGCCCCTTCACACCCTCAAGCTCACTCACGTCCACTCACGCCACTCACGTTCCTCACGCTCTCACGCCTCTCCGCCCTCACGCCTCCTCTCGCCCCTCACTGCCCCCACGTCCTCCTTCGCCGCTCAAGCGCCTTCACGCCCTCACGGCTTCTCACGCCCCTCACGCCACTCAAGCCCCCTCCCCTCACCACCCCTCCCTCACGCCACTTCCCTCACGCCGCCTTCACATGCCATTCCTGCCGCTTTTTCAAGTCTGCCGCAGGGAGCGCAGTCCGAACCGTGCCTAACGGAGGGTCGTCAAGGGCGGGGCGGGATCCGCAAACGGGGACTTTTCGCCCACCGCCCACGGGCAGCAGTCGAGGCGGTCACCG
>BOPP01000040.1:5137667-5200596 GCA_017312745.1 Gryllus bimaculatus | reverse complement strand
CACGCAGTTTCACGTTGCAGCGAATGCGATCCTTGGGGAACAAACAGATTGCTGTACCCCTTCAGAGTTGTTTTGACCAGCTACTTTATTTCAGTGAATAGTTGAGTAGGAGGTATTAGGGTTGGAGTTCTGACGCTGATCGATAGTGGTCACTAGCTATATAGCGGAGTCGAATTCAGACGCTCTTTGAAGGATAATTCCGACGGCTGCTCTGATCGGTTGTTTTCCGTGGGTTGCATGAAACGTACCGAATGCCGAAACAGTAATTAATGAACTTGCCACAAACAGCCTTCCATCTTTCCTTCTCCACACGTTTTCTTCCTCTCCTATTGTCACAATTACGTAAATTATACTTCCACACATACATGGAGGGCAGTCGAGATTATAAATTGTCCTGATTAGGGGTTGTGTCCGGCTGAGGGAGATTTTTGAAGAGGAGAAACCCCGCAAGCTGAGATGTACGTAGGTTAGACGCTGAATCTCGTATTAGAGGAGAGAATATTGCCACCTTCTGCGATAATAATGATGATATAATATTCACTATACTCATGTGAATAATGACCTAAATAGTACTCAAGCACAGAATTATTAAATACTCATTCAAGAGTATCATAAATATATAATTTTTTTAAAATTAAACAGTGATTCAAAATGCTTTGCAAAAAGGAGATTATAAAACTGTTTGGTAAGTAGTTTTTTCTTGAAAGCATCACGAATGTGACGAAAATAAAATATTGAAAGATTCGTGAAGGATCCATGTGTTATTTGTTGCAATAAATGTAAAGCATGGACATTTACAAGCTTATATCTGATTTATTTTAAATTATGCCCATAGCTGACGTACAACCATGATTTGTCAGGACTATTCCAAACGATCTTTTTTGAGTTACAAAGATATTTATGAATTTCACACCTATGCAACTTTATGCGATGTATACGAAAATTCTCTACTACTGAACTTGATTTTCGATACATGCGTGTAAGGTATTCTTTTAGAGTACTTTCTTTTGATCGGAATTCATGCAAGGAAATTAGCATTTCATTTTAAATCAAGCATATAGAGTGAATGGCTTTATATCGTTTAGCCAACCATTCTTGTCTTTAGTGATTAAAACCTCTCCCTTTTACGGGTTCTCGGGCATCTTTCTAAAACACTTCCGGGTCACATTTTTCCACAATATTTTGAATGTGAAAAACGTGAGGTACCAGAATAATTTAATTTAAATCAGTGTTTTCATTCCAATTTTGTGCCTTCAGGTGTTTCGCTATCACTCGTCAAAGAAGTAGCTTTTACATAACTTTTAAAAAATCCTCCAATCTCTGAAAATATCACTGTTATTTGTATCCGTTTTCCGTCAACAAATATTCAGCAAAAAGGCAACCTAAAATAACTGAATCATAAGAAATTTTCCTCGCATTGCATTATATAATATTCTAGTTTCAAATTTTATAATGGTTCTGATATTGAATTGATTTATGTTTCAAATATCAGTGATTGATTCTGAAAAATAAATTAATGATTTTGAATAAGCCCTTGTCGGACGCAGTACTAACGACAACGCAATCTAATTCGAGATATGTAATCAAGAATATTAACTGATAGCAAACACCACTAACAATTTAGATTGAATCTTATATATTACTCCATGAATTTTCACAACACCAGTGAAAATGTTCGGCATACAACTTATTTTAAAAGAAGGCATTAAAGTAATTAAAAATGCTTTTTTGTATCTGTTGTAAAGTTTCCCTACATTTTTAAGGCTCAACAACTTTTATGATGATGATTGAAAGTGTTTTTCGTTTAATGATATATACGAAATATAATTAATTTATTTTACGAATTTTAGTTAATAATTTCTTTATAAAACCACTTTATATATTTTATAATAATAATAATAATAATAATAATAATAATAAAAAGAAAACTAGATTTGTTTAAGATTTTATTCAAATTATTTTTGTTATTACAAGTATTCTGTTCTTACCACATTTTATACTACTCATAGTTGTTTTCTTTGTGGTTGATACCTCAATATGTATTTTTTTATTATGACCTTTACATATCCAATATTATGTTTTTTGTCATTTTCATTTAATCTCTTCTTGGATACATAGAACTTTGAAGAATTGGAATAAATACATAATGTAATATAAAAAAGTATTATACCAGTTTTACTTTCAATATACCGATTTTACCTCGACTTGTAATTAATTTGATGAAAAGCTCATTAAAGAGATAAAAAATCGTATATTATCATTTGTTTATCACTATGTGTGTTACATCCAGACAGTTTTATGATACTAAGATTCGTGCAGCTGACCACTGTCCGCCACTCGCCGTTGCTTTCCCAATCCTTCCTCCTCTGCTCCACGCCCTCCCTGTAATTCAGCAGGGTCTCCCCGCTCGCTCTTGTATCCCCAACTGCCACAGGCCGCCTCAACTCCCGGCTGCGCGGCGCCGCCGCTGTTTTGTTTCTAGGTAACCACCTCGCCGCGCGGAGAGTTGGGGAGGGGGCGAATGTTTTTTCTTCAGATGTTTTATTAACGCTCTTTTCGAAGCGTGATTTTACTGTGAAATATCCAGAGTACAAAAATCAAGGAGAAAATTCGTGAACAATATGAGGGTGCGTTGAGAACTCATTCATTTCAGAAATTCGTCGGTAAAACAAGGAGAATATGGCGAATTTTAACAAGCGTATAATGATATGGCAAAAATTGCGTAGTATTTAGCGATCCTCGAAATTAAATTATTTAAAGTTAGAAAATTTTCATATTTGTTTGCTGCGTATTCGGTACATGTACAAATAACACATATTTTCCGTTTTGAATCTACAGAATGATTAATAATGTAATATAAATCAAGATATTTATTTAAATTCATTAATTCCTCATTATTGATCAAACAGAAAATTATTCAAAAATCAATGCTTTATTTGAATCAAAAATTACTCTTGTTATTGCAGTCGTGGTAGAGAATACATGTAGAATGATCGAGTATACTTCTAAGACGCTATCAGAGAGAATTTACATTTTTTAAATTCCAAACAGTTTGCATTCGTGTAAATTAATTTGAATACGAAATCACTGAACTATCACTTACTCTGCTCAACGCTATTATGGACGTTGCTATGAAACGAGTTTCCGCAGAATTTGGATTAATACAAGGTAAACGGAAATATAGGGAACATAAATATTAATTGTACTATTTTATTCCATTTAAATAAATCGCAAATTCTGTATCAGTTGAGAAAATGTACACGGCACACTTGTTCATTGAATTCATTCTTACTGAATTGTACCACGTCCTGAAATTCTTTGAATATCAAATTCTTTTTCGATATTATTGTTTTTTTATGTAGAATGTATCCTTAAAGGGAAAATAGATAACGCTATAATGTACTATAAAAATGCTGGAAAGCCTTGGAGTATAAACGTAAAATTTCCTGAGCGGCAAATTTTGTGTCGAACCTACCAATTTCGGAAGAGCCGAGTATTGATGTTAGATAATATCGAAATGTCATTTTACTCACTTATAATTATTATCTATAGGAAATACGTCAACCAATTGGTAGCATATTTATCAGGCGTGCCTATGATTATAAGATCTTTCTAGCAATTTTGCTTCCGCATTACACATATGCATTTCTTATACAACCAATAGAAGAAGCGGTTACTTCGAGGGCAGACACAGCATGTTAAACTTTTCAGTTTTGGAAATAGTGCTAAAAGTGGAACGATGGTCAAATGTTCAGACACAATTGTAAATGCAACAATGTCAACAAAATACTTTTATCTGATCAGCTACAACTGATCTTAATGTAACATGGTACCCAATTAAGTTTTTTGAATACATAAATTAAAATAAAAGAAAGTCAGTAAAACTGTCTAAAGATAGTCTGAGACACATGTGGTAAATGAGATTTTATTCTGCATGTAGAATTGCGCCAATTCACGGAATAAAATATCACGTTCACCATGTACATCATAAATAACTATTTCATTATCACTTGCAAAAATAACCAGTTTATATTTTCTGCTATTTGCCGTTTGTTAACATCAGCAAAATATTCAAATTTTACGTATTCGAGAGGTAAAAAAACTAGATTTAGTACGTCGTGATGTCTGAATTAGCTCAATACAAGAAACAGAGAATAAAACAAGTGACAAGCTTTCAGGAACAAGTACTCATCTACACTAACATAAACACACAAGGGCGTTGCGTTACTCAAGGGCGTTGCGCGGTAATCTCTAAATGTACTTTAGCAATATAGATGAAACTTTTGTGCTGGTTTTCTTTGAAGGTCGGCAGTGCTGTGTGCTATGATTTACAACCATAACCCTTAATATATTTACAAAATAATTCGTTTTTTTGGACTTTTTCACCTAGCAGTACATCACACATTCAAGGGTAAATCACTGAGCAACAGTTAAGCTGCGCACCACCAGAGGATGGCGACTGGTATCTACGATAGAGTTCATCTATACACATAACTGCATATTTAGAGAACTGTTTAATTTCACTATCAACTAAAAACTCAGATTAAAATCGTATTAGATTATCAATTGCTTAATAAGATTTGAATCTGGGTTTTTCTTCACTCTGTTTATAAAACTAGCTTGGATTTTAATTGCAGGCGTGAACGCATTAAATATACAAGAGATTCGAAATTTTTCGAAGAGATCATTTTATGATGGATGTGGCTAACATTGTAAAAAGGTATGAATGCACACATGTTTTGTTGTAGTAATTTAAGCATCATTAGTATGTATTTGTGAGGTGCATGAGAGACAGTGCAAGCAAAATTATGAACGATTTTCGTGTTATGGTGATGGATGAATTTTGTTAGGGAAGTGTTCTTTTTATCACTATAAAAAAGAGTGATAGCGTATATTTGTGTGGTGAAGGAATGATTATTTAAATTCACGAGAGTAAGATAGGCAAGAAAAAGTTTAATCGAAGTATAACGGCAATGACAAATATGTATTTGGAGGAATTGAACGTATGTCTGAATGCAAAACTGTTTTTGACGATAGAAAAAAGTAGTTATTTTCTATAACAGAAAATTTTTTGACAAGCCGTGATCTACTGTGATGTAGGATTTTGAAGATAAAATAACTAAATGGAAAGGCACCTGCCCAACAGCCACTATTTCTCAAGGATTCTAAAACGCACACTCGAATTATATTAAATGTACTTTAACTACATTTAAATGTCAATTGCCTAAGCGTGACGTTAAAAATTAATTTCAAATTTGTCTTTAAAAGTATGTGAGAATAAAAAATGTGCAAAATATATGTTTTACAATGTGGCATTTGGCTGAAAGTTAACGAAAGTAATAACCTCGTTTCTCTAAAAAAGCGCTCGATAATTGACTAATGATCTGAAGAGGAAATTTAAAAAATGATAAGTCAGGTTACCGTTCTCATGAGAAATTAAGACATTGCTTTAAAGTACAAATTTGGAACATTTCTTTAACCATGAGTTTCGAATATTATATTAATTTTTTTGTAAAGTGGCCAACATTATCTATCATTTTCTTGAGTTTGTATTCACCGTAACTGTTATGCTCGTATGAATTCGCTTTTATACTTACATGACTGACGAAGCATTGGGTTCTCAACTGTTGAACCAGTTAACATTATTGCATTTTGTAATTTCTTCCACTATGCGTATCATCAGCGTCAGGATGGTAAATAGGCGGAATGTGAAGTAGGCAAAAAAGGGTGAATAGTCGATGAGGGCGAATGATTGGGGGTGACTTGCCAAAGAGGGTGAGTCGTCGAAGAGGGCGAATGGTCGAAGAGGGCGAATGGTCAAAGAGGGCGAATGGTTGAAGAGGGCGAGAAGTCAAAGAGAGCGAGTAGTCCACGAGAGCGAGTATTCGAAGAGGGTGAATAATCAAAAAGTTCCAATAGACGAAAAGAGTAAACAGTCGGGAAAGACAAATAGGCGAAAAAAATTGAATAACTGAATAGGGCAAAGCTGAGTGCTTCCTCACGGTTACCTCAAGCGTTGACCGCGACGCGTCGCGAGCCGCCTCGCGCACCTTCCTAGAGCGCCGATAGGGGCGACACTGAGCACTAATACGTCGCCTCGGTCGGCGCGCGCCTCATTCGGGGAAGTAGCGCCTTTCATTTTTCAGTGCTTTTTCGCTGATTGGAGCGTCCCTCGCCCTCTCCCGCCTTGCCCCGCGAACTTACATAAAACAAGGTCACTTTCCGTGTGAATAATCCTCGTCGTTCACGATTCCCATCCCTTAGGTCAGGGGTGACCTGAAAGGGCGTCATGAAAACAACTCGTGACTTGATGTCGTTCATTCAATTGAAACTAGTAGTGATAAAACAGAACGTACTTTCTTGCCCGTACTTTCTCGCCCGTTCTTTCGCACCCGTACTCTCACGCAAAATAACGCCAAACGAACTAAAATTTTTGAAAATTTGAACATGATCTTATTTCAAAGTCTATCTATAAGAAACAGATTTCATTAAGGGGGAAAAATCGATTTTTATAATTGTAGTTGTAGGAATACTGCGAAAATATATTTTTTTGTAATTTTCAAAAAATCAGAGATATCAACGAAAATGAAACCTGCACAATCCTCTTAAAAGTTCTTCACGCTATACAAAAAAAACATTTAATCAAAAATGATGGAGACTTTTTTTGAAAATTTTGAAAATAATCCAGTTGTTTCATGTTAAGTACATCCCAAAATTTAAATATTGATTTCAAATTCAAGGGCCTACGACATCAGCAATATCGATTGGCGAATATAAATTTTAGATAAAATCGGCTGAATTGTTTAGCTACTAGCGTTGTTCACAGACGGATGGACGGACAAGTTGACGTTTTGTCGTCATTCGAGTGTTCGATATCAAAGACCCACAAACATGGGTTATGGCTACACCACGTGTTAAAATAATTCTTTATTTATTAACTGGATTTATCCACTTTTCCTTTACCAGGGACCTGTAATATGAGTTTTTGCCACAAATTCGCCATTTGTTCGGGCAGCATTTCATATCATTCTCTTTACTGCGTCAGTGGAAGGGAAAAAGTAAAAATTCGTAAATGAAAATGTCTGTAAAGAAAGTGGTGGCCCTTTTAGCCAATATTGCTAAGGAAGGATTATCCGCTGGTTCCAAATGAGTTGAGAACGGGTTTTATTGATAACAAGTCGCAGACTTACAAAATCATGAATCTTCAGTCTCTAATTATCATTTTGCTGAACATAAAACATTAAGGTTGTCTACCAAATGTCAACTGGAGGTTAAATACTTTTTGATTCAACTCTACAGGAAGTTGGTTATCTTTTTGTTGCTAATCAGTGGCTTCTGTTTTCTCGTTTTGAGATTGTCGAATCATGTTTATTTCGTAGTATGTTGCCGTGGTGCTCTAGGGGAGTGGATTCTTTGAAGAGTCTTTGAGGCGAAGTCGGTGATGGGAATACGTAATGCTGTCCACATGCATTTTGTACCCCCAGGCGTGGATAATAAATAAATACCGAGCCCAGGCCTGGGAACACCACTTGCTCAGCAAGAGTCAGATTAATGCGACTCTAAAAGCCAAGGATACAAGCGATTATCAATATTTTTCTCTTATAAGTTTCTCAATTATGAATTTAATTCAATTTACTATTTCCATAAACAAGACAATTGTCTGTCAGACACCGTTAACATCGTAGCACTATAATTGTCATTAGAACCAAATTTGTCTGCGCGATATCGCGGATTTCCTACGACAGCTTAAAAGCAGGATTGACGTTTACAATTCTACCTCATATTCCGAGTGCCAGGAATTTTATCACATTCAGAATATTCAACAGAGGTGTCGTATACTCATAGCCGTGCGTCTGCACAAATATTTTAATATTGTGTTATCTTTATATTTTTCGTTATTAGAAGAAAAGTGTAACAAACTGAACGTGATTACTTTATCGCGAGAAGAGACATATGAAGAACGTATATTAAAACCGTATGAAGTGAAGGAAGTATCGAAAAAATGTAGAAATTGTGAGAAACTACGGAATTCAAATATCTCTTCCTTTATTAATTTATATTACTCATAAAATAGAGCTTTAAATACTTTAATTGTATTATTTTATTAGGCCAAATGATTTGACTTTTAATTTAGTACAATATTGGCTGTATTACTGACAATAAATTAATTGAATGTTGTTGAAATGAATCAAATGAGTATTTCAATTTGTACGTACTAGATAATAAATTTATAACGCTTACTATACACAACTAATTGAATATTGAATTGTTAATTTTCAAATCAACGTATCTACAGAAAAGCATATTTTTAAGATAAATTAATTATATTCATCTTTGTAGTTATAATAAAAATATTAATATTAATAATAATGGAGTAAATCTGTAATTGAAATATGAAATTTCGTTAATTTCGATACAGTAATGTAAAAGAAATGCTTTATTAACTTCCATTTAAAATGCCTGTTTAAGTTGTTCTTCCGAATATATCCTAAGATATATAACTTAGTTAATTATGAAAATGAACATATTTGGACTAACAAAGAATAATACGTTATGTACATCAAAATAATATTCTAATGTCGAATGACGGTTTCAGTGGGTATTTTTTATGAGAATTTTCTGTCTCATCTATGCAACTATGCGTCCATCCTCGGGCCATGCGCATCTCATCCATCCTCAGGCCCAAAAAGTTACATGGTAAAAGCTTAGATAGGTATACATAAAAATATATCCTATTGCAAATTACAAATTTTACGAGTCATGAAAAAATTAGGTACCTTCAATCTGATGAAATTCAAAACGATTAATGCTATGCCAGAATTAAAGTATTGCAATTCACAGCAATTCACCACTGGATCTCCCATCTCTCCTAAAATAATATTTTTATTTTTCGAGATTATTTTAGAAGTACCCGACTAAAAATAGTACCAATCGATTCGTTTGGCCGAGAAAATAGAATGAGCTTTAGATCACTTCGAAGGTTTCGTGAAACTTTCAGAATGTGCTCTATGTGCTTCCTCCCAACACGCTTTTTCGAGTTTTTTCTTAGAATGTTGTATACGATTCGGATGGAAATAGTCAGTTTCCTACCAGTGGAACGAGATACGTTCAATAACGCTTTACGATCGAGGTACGAGAAGACATAATAAAAGAGGTCTAACCGTGGGTAACGGATAAGCAGACACACGGACATGGATCCTGGTCGGTTATCCAATTACACTTAAGTACTATAAAAACACTTATTTTTTATCCACTCTTTAAACAATAATATACAACTATTACGAGTCTTATAACATACATGAAAGATCTCGATAAACGACAATGTTTGTATTACGAGTTTATGTTTCGTTGAGCTTAAAGTTTATCCCACGTAAAGTAATGTGATGTAGTAACAGTTTTACCTGTTAATAAAAAGTAGTTTTTGTTTTCAAATGCTACGAAAATAGTAAGATGCCACTTTGGAGTGGTTATTAATATACTTTTTAAGCAAAATATTTTTTCGTTTATTCAAGATTCAGGGAAAGTGAGAAGGTAACTTAAGTAAGAAATCTCTCTAGTTCTGTAATACTGTATTCTCAAGTTAATTTTCTATTGAATCTAATTCAAGCGTTTCTTCTAAACTTTGAATAGAACACAAGTTATGTGAGTAAAATTTCCCGAAGCGCCCTAACATAATAAGTGTGAGAAGTCGCAAAATGATAATGAGTCTCTATAAAGTAAGCTATATATTCCAAAAATTCCAAATATTAGATATGATAAGTTAAAGAGACCTCTGCCGCTAGTTTTTATTGGCAGCACAATACAAATACGTTTGCAACTTATATAAATATATTATATATTATGGTAAAAACCTCACGTCTTCTGACACAATTACACGTCCTCTAGTGACAGTTTCTTATTTTACATAGACGCTGTTAAAAAGCACTTTAGAGGATGCACAGATGGTGATGAGTATTGCAAAACATCCTATTGATCTGTAAGTTTGGATCATGAATGTTGTGGATGGATGTCATAAATGGTTATTACTATTATTCTTGGTGAATGTGCATTATCGAACCGTAACCGTGTCCACAAAAGAAGTCATTATTTTCTGCAACGACAAGTGATTTTATAAGAATTGAAATTCTCCAAGAAGTGTTGAGGTAGAAAGGCAAGGTAGGGAAACAAGTAATGCAATTAAGTCAACGAAGCGTTTTGGTTCTATATTGATTAATGCCCTGCGCTCTAAGTTTTGTTTACCCTTTGCTAATTCTACATTCCCAAACCTCACTGCATTCTCTCCCCTCTGTACCTCAAGGAAAAAGTGGATCACCTCTCTTTCACAAAGGCCACAGGAAGCACGATCTACGAAAAAGGAAAAAAATCAATGACCTTCTATAATTGAGCCTGTGACTAAATTTACCGAGACGATTTGCTAATTGAACCTGGCGGTGATTACGGAAGCAAGAGTGCGAATATTGGCATCGCTGGCAGAGAGGGAGTGAGGAAGCCCTTTTGAAACCCGGCGTCCGCCCTTGCACAAAAGATCGATACGCGCTGTGTTGCGAGACCTCCCTCGGACCTGTTGTTCATGTGAATAATGCTTCCTCCATAATTAAAAAGGGTCTCGCTCTTTTGGTAGCCCGTTTCGGCTTTGAAATGGCAGATCCCTTCTGGGCTCTGTCGTGGATGAGGATTGACAAGCAGCAATTACAAAGAAAGTGCCTCGTACCGGGATTTTGCGTGATTCTCATGCAACGGGGCTCGAATCAAAAACACGCGAAATTCTCTTTTAGGTTAACATACTATGTAAATACAAAAAGAGTCCGGGTTTCGTGTTGGATCGTGTGCGCCTGATAATTTGTCGCTTAACGCCGTCCATTTTCGGGGACTAATGCCCGAAATGAACGAACAAGGGCAGTCGTCTGACTACAAAAATGTGTTTTGACATGCCTCATATGTTTTAACGAACATTTCCTCTCGGCGAGGCCATTCAATCGACTCTCGTGCCCCATCAAAATCAGTTTCTCTCATAAAAAGCGCAATGAACATGCGAAGGACTGACGGCATTATTGCCTCTTGGAAATTCTATAACCCAGTTTGAGAGATGTTTAATACACATTTACAGAGCCAACAACATTCACCAATACGTTACAAAAAGCTTTGAACTAAAGTTTTTTGTATCATTTACATTTGGTTTCTGATGAAGTCGAGAGAGCTTGATCCTTTCAGATACATTTTACATTGTGCAGAAATCACATGGTGATTAAACTTCATTTTTATTTACATTTTTATGCAAGAATTGCATAAAACCTTCGTATGTCGGCACGAAACCGTATGTCGGCACGAAACCTTCGTATGTCGTTTCTTCTTGTAAAGTACATTATGTTTCTGAAAAGTGCTTCTTGTTTTGTTCGTTATATTGCTTCTCCCTTTCCAGTGAAAAAAATCATGCAAATAATGTAAACATACTATAAGTGGGATCAGTATAGATCGTATGTAGTAACGTACTATTTGTAGGACCAAATATTTTGCCCGTTCTGCGCAAATATTGCAAAACATCGAAATACAGGCGTGGTAATATTTCGCGAAATGAAAACGGGCGTAGCAAAAGTGGGACAAACAGCCAGAAATACAGATGGAAGGAGAACGAACGGATCAAAATAGCACAGGCGAACTACAGAGAGATGGAAAGGGAGGTCAAAGTGAAGCTAGAAGATGTGATTGATTGTTTGTTTTTTCGTGCGCGTCAACTGCTAAGGTGACCGTAATTGAAGTGCATGTCTTTTTTCCTCGGAAAGTGGTGGTGGTCTTCATTTGCTGGATGGTGAGATCCGGCTCTGACCTACCATCGACTAGCGGGGTTTTCTCCAACCAGGTATCTCCTGCGAATGGGGCACCGCTCCAGCCGGGACAAGCTGTAAGCTTCCGAGCGGTCCCCCTGTATGTGTGGTAGTGTAGTGCATGTTAGTGTATGTGTGTAAGTAAGGAGTGAGGATAAATCAAGGAAGAGTAAAGAAAGATTGCGCGCAGTCCGTAGCCCGTTTATTACGGTACTACCCCAGCATTAGCCTGGTATTGATTTGAGAAACCAAAGGAAACTACCAATCAGAGCAGCCGGTCGCTAGAATTCTCCTCCAGACAGCGACTGAATCCGATCTACCAGACAAGCTAGTGTCGAAAATCCAGTCACCGTCGGAACTCGATCGTAGAACTCTCGGTCAGAGGCACTGCAGCGATGCCCTGAGCCACCTCTCCCGGTCTGAGGCTCGAAGAGTGCTGCAAAGCTCGCGTGCCGTCCACCTCGCGAAAATAAGTCGACGGTGCAATGTGCCACGTGGCAAATTGCGTTTGTCACAGAGATCGACTTATTTTCCGCACGCCACCGTCGTCATCGGGCCGTCGTGGCTAGCAGGGAGGGCGAAGGGAGAGGGGCAGCGTTCTAGAGCGAAGGCGGCAAAGGGCAGCGGACAAGGAGTGGAAATAAATCGCGTGTCCAACACCCCGCCATCGTCCGCCCGCCGCCTGCCATCGCCCGCGAAGGTCGCTTACGCCCCCGTACGGTCTGCTGCGCTTTCTTCTGGCTTCTGCGATTTGTCCTTGGGCGACATTCGGCAAATACGGTGCAGAAAGCGTCGAGCCTCGTCAGGAAACCTTCTACTGGCGACTGTTCTTACATATGAGTATGTTGCATGCAGTTTGTAAGCAGATTTGCATGAACTAATGGAACCTCATCGACATATGGTTGGAACACATGACAAGGAACACGCATCAAAAATTATTCCTGAATTAGGTGCTTAGAAAATAGTATGATTTGCGTGTGTGTGGGTATGTGAAATTCGGGCGAGTGTAGCATATAGTCTTCAAAAATAGTTTAATAAGACTATTATAAATATGGAATCTCGGATTACTGGTCATTGTCATGCCTATCCAAGAGATCTCTAGTGTTTCTGGAATTTCGTAATATAATTTTCTTTCGTTATTCTGCTGGGTTATTCGAAAAAGTAAGAAATTATGCTATTGGCTTTAGTGCCTTATTTTTAATCTATTGTGTAAGAATTGACAAATTATAATTTGATGATGATGTTTTTCGAATTTTGGTTCCACATGCATTTCATAAATGCTCAGAGAAGGGAGAATGTTCTCTAAAGATATAATAATATGGCAAACCAATTTGCATGCAAAAACTTCGAAAAATATAATTAACACTTCTGTACCTGCAAGGTGTCAACCTTCTCGGTTTTTACTCAATTATCGAAGAGTATCATAAACAAGAACCTTGTTGTCATTGTTGGAATGCATAATTGTGGATCACTTCACAAGTAACATGTTTGCTCTAAAATATACAAAAAGTAGAATGTTTAAAAGTTGCAAATGCTTTCATTGGAGCATAGATTTTCCAATATCATTTCTGCTCATGTTGGCAAAATTAGCGCAGCAGAACAGTTGAGAACTTCAAACCACCACGCACGCAACAAAAAAAGAATACACTTTATCTCAACACAAGATAGAACGAACGCGTCGCGGAATCAAATCAATTAGTGAATGATCCTGGTGCTAAAGATTCTTGAATCGTACTCTTTGCTTGCACTACGAAAAGACTGAACAACAATGACACATTTTCAGGTGCCAGAAGTCGTGCAATATGAACTGTGCTCTTTCTTTAAGTCCAAACTGGGTAATAACTGTATGGAGTAAATAGGTGTTGCGACTATTACGACTATAAATACGATTGAAATCATGTTCAATAGTGTATTTGCTCTCTACAGTTGCCTTGAAACATTCTTAGAATCGTGCCGGGCTCTTAAAAATAAAGAGCGTTAAAACTAAGTCAATTATTAATGTTAACTAGCAACAGAACCACGTCCACTTTTTCCTCTTCTATTTATTTTTCATTTTATCACTTTATTTTTTCTACATACGTGATATGGAATTAATTTTACATTTTTGACTCTTATTACGTTTTTCCATTCCCGTTTGCCCGTTTTCCATGCCGTTTTCTGGCTGTTTTTCTGCTGAGAAATAAAATGATGTATAATTCCACCTTATACCACAGACATCTGGAGCATCTACAAGCACTAATGTGCTTGCAAACAAACCCATCCGTCTTCCGGAGCAACCATCCTCGACGTTTCAGACCAGACTCACTCGCTCTTTAGCCTCATTTATTTCTTCTGTTGCCACGGGCTCCCAGACCGCCCAGTTAAGATACCAGTTGCAGCGGGTTTGTTCTTTGTTCTGTATCTACATAGAGAATTGAAATAATAGTATTACCGAGATGCGTTTCAAATTTGTATCGTAAAGGAGTTGAATTAAATATGCATACTCGTTACTTAAGTGTTACATGCTGTACAAACTTCATTAGATTGACTAAGCGTTATGTCTAAACTGCCCAAGCATAAATGATCTACGTATCTACAACCTCTGCAATTATATTATTCAAAATATTAGAGAAATTATTAATTAATCTGAATACAAATAATCTGAAAACTACCTGAAATACATGATAGTATACTGCGAGATACGTTCTATTTTCTCCCGATAAAGCACATTATATTGTATTCCTAATTCTTACTTCATTAAAACAAATTTTGTGAAACATTTAGTAATTTTAAATAGGTTGCTTGTTTTACGTTTTCGTCCTAATTCTACCAAATATCGATACAAATGAAGCCCATGCTGACTGAAAAACAATTTTTAATCTCACATCAGATCAGGAGTACGATTATGAAGGGAAGGGACAGATTATTGGAATAGTATTTATCACTGTCCTGAAGGAATATAGTCATTAGGGAGTTTGTGTGTGACCTTTCGAATTTTGTGTGTACAATGCGTGAAGGAAACGGTTGGGATTTTTATAATAGAAAAGAGTAACATGGAAAACGTTTTGTAACATTCTACAAAAACGTCTTTGTAAAATCTGATTTTATTTTTGCTAGTTTATTATTTCATATGTAATGCTGTTTACGTGGAAGCTATCGTTTCTAGAATTATCTCCATTGACAGGATCATAAACAATATTAAAATTAATAAATATGGAAGAAGTTAAAAGAAGAGTATTTTTGTAAAATATATTTCGCCAAAAACGAAGATGTACTTAACGTTGTAGCGGTGCTACAATTATTGTATTATATTTCCGTTCTCTTTATCATGCGCTTGACGACCAAAGTATCAAATCTTTAATCTTGCGCATGGAATTTTGTGCGGAGACAACATTTCAGGAAGGTAATGTGGATCCCTTGGTGTTATCCGCGATATTTTCGTATTACTTTTTTCAGAATTAGAAACATTACGGATAATAGAGGCTTTATTGCGCGGTTACTATGACAGCTCTGCAGAGTTTTTGTTGGTACTCGTGGAACTACACGCGGCCTTGAAGTCTAGATAGCAGATTTTTCCTATTAACATTATTGTTAGTGTAATCAATAAAGACAACAGTTATTTATAACATACCTGAGATGTTGAATGTTATATATTTAATGCACGAGACAATAGGTGAACCGTAAAAATGTGTAACAAAATATTTTTTCCTCGTTTACATTTGTCATTTAAATACTGTCCAATGTGTATATATCATGCGGCAACCACAAACTATCATCTTTCGCTCTCTACTTCTTTTCAATCGCCGTCCTGCCTCCTCCACTTCGCACCCACACTTCCATCGCTCGTGCGTTCTCCAACGTGTGCGCCGCTCTAGTGCTTTCTTTGATTGCGCCTTTGCCAGATTGTCCGGGGACTTTCGGCACGGTCACCTATTCGTGCGAAGGCGACCGCTGTGTGTAATCGCCAGCTTGAACTTAAATGTAGTTTATCGTGAGGTGGAGGTGTAACTCCTAATCTGCATGCATAATTCATGCGCAGGCGTCTGTGTGGAAACATTATTTCACAGTTTTACCTCATTATCTTCTTTTTTGCGGGGCTGGCGTAATATAATCTGCTGGTGGCCGTTTGGGGTTGTAATTTCCGTGACGGGAAGTTGACGTGCAATCGTACGAAAGGATTTGTTTCCGAATTTTAAGTTGGAGAAATTAGATATCTAATTAATTTTTGTTTTCCGCGAATCAACTTCTTGTGAAAATACTCTCTTTCTAACATTTTGGCATTACTTATCTACGTTACGACAAATTGATTTAAACTTTGAATTCAGACAATGTAATCTTCATTGTCAATCACCATACAAATGGATTTTTGGCCAGTTATCAAACTTCCAAAATATGATATTCTACACACAGAATTTCGTTCTCATGTTACCTTCTGAACGAACTCCTGTTTTATTTACTACTGTATAATGTCTTATCTTCTGTATGACAAATTGATTTAAAACCTAAATGGTGTTTTTGAGCAGGTCATGCGGTCTTTATTGCCAGGCTTAAAGAATTGACTTAGAGACACAGTTGTTCTTTTGAAGTATAATTAGTATAGGGATGTGGAGAAGGCGGAATAATTAAAACTCATCCATAAAGATGTTGAAGTAAGAAATGAGGTGGAAAGTGATCACGGGAGATGATGGGAGAATAATGAAGCAGCGTACAGCGAAGTGAAATTGACGAGAAAGGAAACTCCCGTCGAGATCTTCCCAACCATCCATTTGTTTTAAGTAACGCGACTAAGAAGTTTAGAACAATTAAGAAATATCATTTAAACGTTATTCGCGGTAAAATTATATGAGTTTTAATTTTTTTTCATTAGAAGTAGTACAGTACTATGCATTTTATAGTTTCATGGTTACCAAACTAGTAATTTTATCGTAGTTTTCGTTTTTGGATACTGCCTTTAAAGGCAGTAACAGTAGTCAGTATTAATGCGAATTAAAAACGTAATATTTTATAAAATCAAGGGAATCCTTAAATTGCTTACTTTCTAAAATCTTAGAAATGATGAGTATATTAGAGTGTAGTAAAGGAACAGAAATGGGGAGCAATAAAATAAGGTTAAGATGTCTAAATATGAATGAACTCTTAACTGAGAGGTACAAAAAATAAAACATTGTATTTAATCAATTCATTCTCATTCAAATAAGCTCATTTTATTTACGTGTCTATCTCGATTATAGTTCTTTTTTTGAAATGTGTATTGGAGATTCATGTCTTGACAATTCCTAATATCCTCGTAATATTCTTCCAAGTATCTACATACCTACTCTGGCAGTATTAAGGACACAAATATGATTTTCAATAATCTTGTATAGTTAAATTCCTATTATCTGATAGTTGTGGATATATATTTTCCTTCTTAAATGTTCAGGCAAGACACCTAAACTAGGTCTTTTGTCAAAAATTTCAGTTTTCGATTTTGTGCTATTTCCGGGCGTGGAATTAAAATATTCCACTCAACAAGTTCATTACTGCGATGCACCGAGTGATTTTACTTTAAATTCTGTTACTCTGATAAAAGTGTTCCAAGCCTTTATTCGACATTGAACACGGAGTAATTCTCCTTGAATATAGACATTTTGCCATAATATCATTGCGCTTTATTCCTATGGGACAGGCTTCGGGGCCGGTTTCTGTTATCCTGGTTTCCTCGACGGTAACCAATCCAGGGAAACATGAAAAAAATATTATTGTAGCATTGTCAACCAAGCTCTGTATGAAATGTAAACAATCCAAATAAATATTTTTTACGCTTTTCGAAACCTTTAATATAATGTTTTGTCACCTTACAATGAAACGAATTCTCCTTCTTTTTATCTATAATTATTGTTTTTCTATTATAATTCAACTCATTTGTATATCAACTTCACGGAGCCTTTTAAAATATTTACAGCCTTGGTGTGACGTGTACAATAAAGATAGGGATTTATCGATCTGGAAGTGTTGAATACTAACTCTCTATTGCATGCTGAGCTCCCATAGAGCAATTGCGGCTACAAGAGGCATTGCGAAAATATATGATGATCGACAAAATTGCAACCGTCCAAATTCTTTTACGTATAACACTTTTTTATAACGAGAGTTCTTTGACCTTTAGACAGTACGTATTCCGAGCAAAAAGAATGGCTTCATTCACCTGTCAAGAAAAGAACACAAATCCGCTTGGCCCAAATGAAATTCGTTTCTTTCTATATATCTCTGCTTTCAGAAGTGAATTACTCAGGAATCGATTATCCTATCTCTTGATCATCGCTTCAGTGCTGGTGTTTTTCATTCTGCTACCTTAATATAGATGACAATGAGATATCGGATCAAAAAATTACCCTTAAATATATGTCCAGTCTTAATTCATTTCTCGATGCAAATGGATGGAAACGGAAAAGGAGACTCACTTCGTTACCTTCCTCTAATTCAGATCTTCATCAGCACACTTTATATGGACTACTATTTATCTGATGGTTTTCCATGCTTAGTAATGTGTATTTAGGGGGCAAAAACATTAACTGGAGACAGGTGTTCAATTTAAAATAAACCGTACGCGAGTTACATTTATATACCTTTGGATGTGTAGTGAACGAGTATAAAATTAAGTAAGTCTATTTCTGCATCGAACAGTTAATTAATATTAGTTTTAGCTATATTTCGTAATTCGAATCGTTGATTCTGAACAAACGGTCCGTGATGTACACATTACAGAAAACGACCTGCAATTGTAGAGGTAAACGAGAGTTAAAAGGGAGTTAAAAAGTTTAACTGCGTCGCGTTGGAGTAAATCTACGTCGGGTTCAGCTCACTCTCGGTCTTGTGCGACGAGGTGATTTCGCCCGCTCGACCGCGCCCCATTACATAATGTCCCCGTCATAAAGTAGCATCGCCTAGGTGGTGCGAAACGACGTCCCGCGGCCGTAAAGTACTTAGCTGACGCGGCAGCACGTGCGGACGGACGCAAATCAGATGGCTTTAAACGCGTTAATGAAACCCGGAACGGAATTACGCTGCGCCGCGCAGCCGCCGCCGCGGCGCGTCCCGCCACACAATGCACCCGCCGCCACACACGCAGCCACGGGCGCGGACGCGGGAACGGACGCGCGGGCCGGCGCGGGCCCGGTGGAGCGGACGGGGTGGACGCTCGAACGGGGACGGTGGGAGTGTTGGTGATAGTGGATGCATTGGGGATGCTGTGGTGTTAGTGGTGGAGATGTTGGTGCTGGTGACAGTGTGGGGTGTTGGGTGATAGTGACGGTGTTAGTGGTAGTGATAATGGTGGTTGGGACAGTGGTGATGACAGTTGTGGGGTCGGTGACAGTGTTCATAGTAGTAATGTTAATGTCATTGTTGGTGGTAGTGGCGGTGTTGGCGATAATATCTGTGATGACAAGAGAAGTTGTTGACAAAAGACGTTGATGATAGTGCTGGAGGTGATGTTAGTGGCGGTGTTGGTTGTAGTAATGGTGTTAGTGGTAGTGATAATGGAGGCAGTGACAGCGTTGGTGACAGTTGCAGGGTTGGTGATAGTGTTCAAAGTAGTAATGCTAGTGACAGTGTTGGTGGTGTCGGTGTTGGTTGGTAGTGACGGTGTTGGTAATAAGAGCTGTGATGAGAAGAATAGTTGTTGATAATAGACGATGATAGGGGTGGAATTGGAGTTAGTGGTGGTGTTAGTTGTATTTACGGTGTTAGTGGTAGTGATATTGGTGGTAGTGTCAGTGTTGGTGACAGTTGCGGAGTCAGTGATAGTATTCAAAGTAGTAACGTTAATGACATTGTTGGTGGTAGTGGCGGTGTTGGTAATAATATATGTGATGACAAGAGTAGTTTTTGACAAAAGACGTTGATGATAGTGGTGGAGTTGATGTTAGTGGCGGGGTTGGTTGTAGTGACGGTGTTAGTGGTAGTGATAATAGTGGTAGTGACAGCGTTGGTGACAGTTGCGGGGTCGGTGATATTGTTCAAAGTAGTACTGTTAGTGACAGAGTTGGTGGTGTCGGCGGTGTTGGATGATAGAGATGGTGGTGATAAGAGCTGTGATGACAAGAGTAGTTGTTGACAATAGACGTTGATGGTAGGGGTGGAGTTAGTGTTAGTGGCGGTGTTGTTGTAGTGACGGTGTTAGTGGTAGTGATAATGGTGGTTGTGACAGTGTTGATGACAGCTGCGGTGTCGGTGATAATGTGCAAAGTAGTAACTGTGTTGATGGCGGTGGTGGAGTTGAAATAGTGACAGTGTTGTTCTTAATGGCAGTGTGGGTGATAGTTCCGGTAACGCGATATTTGTGACAGTGATAGACAATTTGAAGATGATGACGCTTCGTTAACACTTACAGAGAACTGCTTCCGCTGTGGGAGGTTCTTGTAACGGCATCAGTAACAATTGCAGCATATGAACAGCGGCAGTAGATGAAATACAATGAAGGGTGTGGATGAAGTAACGGAGAAGCTGACGGTGTGATCAACGTGATTCGCAGAATGTGCTGGAATCAGCGTTGGTAGGTGCGAGATGGTTTGATTGATTGATGTTTCCGGGCTCGTTAACTTCTAGGGTAATTATTCCCGTAAGTATAGTATATGCTTTTATCGCGGGAGGTGCCAGTGTAATTACACGCAAGACGGTGAGATCAGGCGCCGACTATACTTTGGCTCGCGGGATTTACCCCGGCCAGGTATCTCCAGCAGGTAACTACCGTCTTAGCCGGGTAAGTTATAAGGATGTGACCGTTCCGGATAACAGCGATAGTGTAGTCCATGTGTGTGTTAGTGCGTCAAAGTAAAGCGTGAGTATTGGATAAAGAAGAGGAAGAAAATATCGTTTGCGGTTCGGTCGCATTTGTTGGGTATCTACTCCACCATTCGCCTGGTGTTGATCGGAGAGACCCCGGAAAACTACCGATCAGAGCAGCTGATCACTAGAATCCTCCTCCAGAGCGGGCGGGGTGGTGGTCGTGGATGTGACAATGACAGCGGCAGCCGCGTCGGTGGTGTGCCGTCCAGCCGGATCTGAGCGCAGTCAGCCGAGCTCAGCCAAGCCCGCCACATCGATGGCAGTACGTCATTGCAACGAATTTACGCGCTCCCACGCCTAGGCTGCGAAAGCCTACGTGGGCGTCGCCTCTTGTAGCTAATGCCATTAATTACAGCCACCTGCACCCTCCTTCGACCGCGCCGCGCCGCCTCCCTCCCCTCCCCCCCTCCTCGTTCTCCTCCTTCCCTCTTCCCTTCTCCTTCCTCTTTCTCGCGCCTACGACCTCTACACGCGGTGGGTGCCTGTAAATGGGGGCGCTGTTGTGTGTAAACACTGGGGAATATTTTATTTCTGTTAAACTATTTAAGTATTGCAAGGCGCGTCCTAATGCGTCATACTTGTGTCCCGTTTCGTTTTATTTGGTGGTTATCTTTGCTACTATTTTGTAAATAGCACACAAAACAAGCGTCATTTCTCTTTCCTGCGTACACTAAACATCGGTTTAGCTCACTCTTTCAGTCCTTGCTCATGTAGATATTTATCACGACTTTATACAGACCCTTCATTCATTATTTTATTATTTAACTTTTCTCCTTATCTGTAATATATTTGTTTTTTTTCCTTTACAATATGCTCCAAGTGCGCTTCTGGAGACTTCAGATCTCTTGTTCTCTAGTTCCGTTTCGTTTTAAGGTTTTCTCTTACTTCAAGTTCTCCCTTCCCTTGAATAGACTTTTCTTCATCTTGGACAGGCTTTCTTCCCTTCCCTTCTTTCTGGAATCAATCGCAATGATGCATGTCTTTTGTTCCTTGACATCCTCTTATTTCTTGATTCCTATTCAAATTTGGCCCCTCCCATTTTTCTTACCTGGTACCTCTGGCACTTATTGTGTTCTCAGCGTGTTTGCTCGCTGTGCGTGTTCAGGGGCACTAGACGGTCACATTCTGCCTGCGTCTCCCCTATTGCCTCACTGCTTTTCCAACCTTTCTTGGTCTCCTTCAAATCTATGAATATACTATTTAATGTATTTTGTTTCACTATATATGCCCACTTCTCCGTTTTGTGGTGTTTAATCGCGTTTGATATACTAGTGTATTTGTGGATACTGCATATCGCTTGTACATATCATGTAAATAATGCCTTGACAATTTAAAGACTGACTCATAGACTCATGTACTCGTAAGTTTTCTTTGTTTGGAATGTATAAATTTCTAATGACGATACTCCGAGTTCAATAGAATTCATACGCAACTCTAAATTATCTTTGCTACGTTCTACGTGTCCGCCGCACCAGCCCCTCCCCCCTAATCGGCGCCTTGCCCCGATACACAGTGCATCGGGCTTCCTTCCTCCGGAGCTTACAGGCATCTCTTGCGACAATGCCCACCCTTCCTCTACCCCTACCCCCTCTTAACCCCCCTTTCCCCTCCTCCTTCCCCGCTTATCACTTTCCTCCCGCCCACCCCGTCGCACGCTGCTCAAACGTTGTAGCTGCAGCAGATATATCTGCACTCTGCGATGCATGGGGAACCGCCCCTCCCCCCCCCCTTCGCCAGCAGCTATTCATGCCAACGCAACAATACCTGTCTGCGGCGGCGGCGGCGGTGGCGTGGCGGCGCGCGTTAGCAGGAGGTTGGCTGCACTGCGTTGAACAATGGGCGCGCGCGCGGCGGGTGCGGCGGACCTCTTGTGCGGGTTGCGCAACTTGCACCCTCGTCACGGGCATAATGCCCATTGCGACTTCCCCGGGAAGAGCTTGCGGCTTGGGCTCAAGTGGTATCGTTTTTGTATCGCCGCGTGTGAAAAATTGCTCCCGCTACGGCGCTGTGTGCTTGAGACCACGCTCTGTCGCTGGTGGGCGAGGAAGAGGACTGTAGTAGAGTTGGGCGGGGGCGGGGGAAGGGGAAGGGGGGCACGCGAACGTTCTGTGAAACAGCATTTTTATTGAGTTGCAGTGACGGAAAAAGATTCGAATGCGAGTGAAAGCCAATGACGCCAAAATATTTACTTGTTTTACATTTATATGCGTTCGTAAGCTCATGCGGTTCTTGTTTCTGCCTAATCTCGCCTGGCGATCTGGGAAAATATCGTTGAAATTAAAAAGTCACGATATCACCCAGATGTTTCCATCCTTCTCTTGCGTGTAACACAAGCCGACTACCAAATTCCATAAAACCACAGCTTGCATAGAGAACTCTGATGTGTTTCCCAATTTATTGTTGCTTGCATGAGTAATAACAATACCTATTGACAGAGTTTTGGTTTTGGAGCGACTATAAAATGAATATTAGATAATTACTACATTTGCTAGCAACTTACCACAAATTGTGAATATGAATGCGTAATATATCTATAGACTTACAAACACTTCATTGTTAACAAATGTCAAACGGTTTATATTTTATTTAACATCGATTGTTGAAAAAAGCAACAAATAAATTGGAATAAATATTAATCGTAACTATTGATCTCTTATGCACATACATAATTACAGAACATTTGCGTATGTGCGAAATGATGATATTACGAAGTGACAGTTTCATATAATTTTCGTGAATTATGTTTCATGTATTTTTCTTTTTATATTTTGCACCTGCATCAAGGAAAAGTGGTCTTCCTTAAAGCTTACAAAAGAAAACTTCTTTTGTAAGCTTTACAAAAATAGGTATTGATCCTTGTTCAATAAAAAATTTGGCTTTCAAAGGTGTGAACAATTACATTAACATGAAATATAAAAGACTATAAGAAGAAACTTAAAAATGACCTCTAAACATTGTTTTGTAAGCTACAAATTTGTTACTTTTGTGGACTTGTTCATTCGAAACTTATTACTATCTTCTAATTATGTCATTATAAGTACAGATATAAACTTTTATTCTACAAATACATGAAAACACCAATATAGACAAGAATGAAGAGTTTCTAAAAATGTTATTCAAGAATAACTATGTTCCGATGATGTGCTAAAATAATACTCTTACTTTTCCGGAAACTCATTTCGTCTACTCTCACAAAACTGCAATATCGTTACAGAAGAACTATTTTCGCGCATTGACATTCATACTTCGAAAACGTAGAATGACATTCATTTTTCTCACCGGCCTTCGATAAGCAGCACAAATATTACAATTTTCGACATTTCCACGTTCCTTTCGTTTTCTGCCAAAGGTACTCTCTCGTCCTTTCAGAACGATTTCGTTGATACAATGATGTGAGATACCATCGAAGTATCGATCATGGAGGAAATAACGGTACATTCATTTTTCAAGCGAGTCCGCAATCGCCGGAAGCATGGCAGGCGACACGTGTTTGGGGCCCGTCGGCCACGTGCAGCGGGCACGAGGCACGGGGCTGCTCCTTCCCTATTTCCGCATTGAGCTATCGACGCGTCGCCAGGTGCACTTTGTCCCACTGCCGGCGACGCCACCTCGATACACAAAGCGAGGGCGGGGATTGACAGCCGCAAAGGCGCAGCAAGTGCTCGGGTTTGAACAAGAAGTAATGTCAGGATTTGTGGCGGGGCTTTTAATAGATCAAAGGCTTGTGACTTTGGTTCGGAAGTGGCTTGGGTTATAGTGTCGCTTGTTGCTGGGATTCTAACACGGTTTACGGCCGGACTTGTGATGTGACATGTTGCAAAGTTGTTGCAGTGTCTCGTGGCATTGCTTGTAATGTGCTTTGTGATACGCTATCCTTGTGATGTAACTTGTAGCAATGCCCATAGAGTGGATCATGAATTGGCGTTTGACGTTTATGAGTAGACTTATGTCGTTGTTTGTAGAGTGATTTATGGCGTAGCTTATGTCGTGGCTTATGACGTGTCTTGTGACGTAGTAGTGGCGTGCCTTATTACATAAATTGTGGCGTGGCTTGTAATGTGGCTTATGGCGTCTCTTATAGGGTGGCTTTTGACGTGGTTTGTGGCGTGTCTTATAGCCTTGCTTTTAGTACAGTCTTTAGCGTCGCTTACAGCGCAGCTTGTGGCGTGGCTTGGGGCGTGGATTGTGGCGCGGCGTGTGGCGTGTATTGTGGCGGGGATTGTGGCGAGCCTTGTAGAGCGGCTAGTGGCTGCTTCGCAAAATTGCAGTTGTCGCCGTGGAGGTGAATTGTGACAAGGCTTGTGATGTGACTTGTGAGTTGCTTGTGAGTGACCTAAAGTGTGGCTTATGTTGTAGCTAGTGAGGTAGATGGTGCCGTAGTCAATGACATGGCTTCTTAATTAGCCTATGACGTGACTTCTAGTGTGGCTTGTGACACTAATGTGTCATGGCATTTTAAGTATTGTTTAATTTAATACTAGTCATTCCGGGAACGTCAACTGCTAAAGTCATTAGTCCCACACTTATAGTGCATTTTTTTCTCGTCAGGAAACGGAGATCTTCCCCGCTGGATGGCGAAATCCGGCGCCGAACTACCGTCGGCTAGTAAGGTTTTCCCTAACTAGATATCTCCTATCAGCGGAACACCACTCAAGCCGGAAAAAGCTCTACGCTCCCGTCTGGTCTTCAGGCATGTGTTTTAGTTTACTGCATATGTGTGTAAGTAAGGGAAGGGTAGGACAAAGCAGGAGATAGAAAGATCGCGAGCGGTTCACCCGTTTGGTAAGGTACTACATTCGAGTGGTAATGATAGAGGAAACCATGGAAAAATACCGATCTGAGCAGTCGGCTGCTAAAATCCTCCTCCATGTAGCAAGGGAATTCGACCTAGCTCTCTCTAGTGTCGAAATGGCATTTTAAAGAGACCATTTGGAGCCCTTATGACGCAGCATGTGTTGGCAACTGTGGCAAGAAGGGCGGAGGGGTTTGTGCGCGCGCCGCGCGTGGCGGGGGCGAGCGAGTCGGGCTGCGGCGGGGGCAGTAGCGGCGGCGGAAGAATTATCTCCGTTATCGAACGACGACACCTCCCCTTCGACCGCCCGCTGTCGCGTGGCTCCTCCGCAATTAGTCACAGCCGGGGTAATAATATTAACATGAGAGAAATTCATTATTTTCCCCGGAAGCCAAAGCTAAAGCGTAATATATAGTACAAAAGTCGCAGCCGAAAAGGGGGAAGGGGGACGTCAGGTGGGGTCTTTTGACAAAGACGTGAGGCAGGTACGAGCACCCGCTCTGGGAGCGAAATTCCCGCCTGCCTTGATTAAACGAGGGCGGGGGCCGGCGCAAAGACGAAGGTTAGAGGCCGTACCCCCCGGAGGGCTGGATGGCAGTTGATAATCCAAACATATAATGTTCCCTCCTCGTACCTCTCTCCATCATCCATATTTTCCTCCCTTTCCTTTTTTCCCCTATCAATGTGTCATTCTAAGCGAAGTTCGTATCCACAACAGCATGAGAGACCCTTTTTCTACCTGCGTCACTTCACCACACGCAGCACACACACACACATAAATACACGACATCCCCACCGAAGCGCAAGGCATGTCTACCCGACAAGAGCGCCCCAATATGTCCCTTGATGAATACAATTCGTCCATTCAGTGCGGCGTCGCCGCGACGGCGGAATGCCTGGCGCGCGCCGGGGGCGCTCCCCGGCGGAGCAATCGGTGTCGCCCGTTTTAATTTGCCGCCCGCCCCTTGAGTTATTGATAAGTTCTCCGCTGCCGTCGCGCTGCCACGTGTGGAAGGCCACGTTGGCATGGAGCGCTCTTTTCATAATGAATGAGGCGGCAGCGCCGGCGGAGGGGATGGCGGCGCTGGTGGAAGCGGTGACTACGGCCATAACGATTGAGAGGTGACGATAGTGATGGCCGTGATGATGTAGATGGCTCTTCCGGCGGGCGGTGATGACAGTTTAGATGACGATGTCGATTACGACGGCGATGTTGTCAGGGATGCAGGCATACCGCGATGACGATGGGGACGGTTGTGACGGCAATGGTGGTGTCAGATAGCGACGGCGACAGGTGGAGACGATGACAGACGTAGCGACACTGACAGAGGCGGTGACAGTGGCGTCGACGGAGACCTTGATAAAGGCGGCGACGGACTCGGCAGCTGTGGCAACAGTAGCAAGAAATGTGGAGGCCGGATGACGCAGAGTCCGATGACAGTACTTGTTGCAGGGACAGCGACGATAATTGTGGAAAGGCCTCGGAGGAAACTTACGGAGTCAGGGACGCCGGCGTTGGTAGCTGTGACGGAAGTGACAGAGGCAGCAGCAAGCGCTGTAAATTGATTGATTGATTAGTAATTCCGGGCACATCAACTAAGGTCGTTGTTCCCATAAATGTAGTACCCTTTTTTAGCGCGGGAAGAGTCTGGAATCTTTCCCTCGCTGGATGGTGAAATCTGATGCCAAACTACGTCGGCTTGCGAGAATTTTCCTCCACCAGGTATCTCCCACCTTCGAGGCACCGTCCCAGCAGGGATATGCTCTAAGCTTCCGACCGATCTCCCGGCGTGTGTGGCAATATAGAGTGTAGGAGTGTGTGTATGGGTGAAGATAGTATAAGGAATAGAAAGAAAAAACCGCGCACGGTTCGTGGCCAGTTTGATAAAGTACTGCTCCGACATTCGCCTGATCAATGAAACCACGGATAATTACCGATCAGTGCCGCTGGTCACTAGAGTTCTTCTCCAGACAGCGACAGAACTTAACCTAGATAACTAGTGTCCGAAAATCCTACTCGTCTGATCAATGAAACCACGGATAATTACAAATCAGAGTCACTGGGCACTAGAGTTCTTCTCCAGACAGCGACAGAACTTGACCTAGTTAACTAGTGACCGCAAATCCTGCTGCTGTCGGAACTCCACCCCTAGGACCTCCCGGTCAGAGGCGCTACAGTGGCATCATTAGACGCCCTGAGCCACCTCTCCCGGTTGGGGCGGTAGCGGGCGTGAACGGCAGGAGTGTGAGAGGCGAGGGCGGCGGCAGCGGCTGGTCCATCGGCCGTGACGGCAGTTCCGACGGTGCGGTGGCAGCAAAGGTGACGCGCGCTCAGTCAAAAGACACCGACCAGGCGACGTAGAAGACGAGAGGTAGGAATTGGTTCAAACGAAGATGCTTGAATGAGGGTGGCGAGGACACGCACTGGGTGAGGACGCGCGCGGACGTCCGTTGGATGCCAATTAGGTCGTGCGGAGTCAAAGGCAGTTTTTGATGGAGGCTCCTCGTAGTGTAGTTACGTGCATCTTAATTTTAGGACGCCGTGGTTTCGTGAATGTGACTGATGCAAACGTCTGCATGCAATTATATTTCAAAGTTACATTGGCCAGTCAACTTTATTGTCTCAGTCCGTTTGAAAGACGGTGCATTAAGCCGTACTTAATTTTAAAATACAACATAAATGAAGAGTAAACTGACAACTAGCCATCTAATTATGTTGAACTGACATGTGAGAATTTGCCATTTTTGATACACGGATCGATTGAAACAAACTTCACAAATGTTTTTCTGTTCAGCAGCCAGTATTTCGTATCTTTTCTCAGCAACAGTTTGCAGAACGTTATTATCTGTGGAGACGCAGCGACAATTATGAATGTCATTTGATACTTTTTATTTTCAAGAACAACTGAAGCACCAAGAATTTTTTCTTATTATTTGGACAGTGATTATTAAAAATAATAAAAAGAATGTATGCTAATTACTTCCTCAGGTTTGAACATATAATTTGTTGCTCTCTCTACGAAATAGTATCTCTTTGCCTGAGTTTGGAGAATAACTTCAACGGTTGTGTAAAAACCTGTATTAGCACGTTAAAATTACTTAACTTTATTGCTTACCAAATAACTTAAATGTGAAATGTAATGTAGTGTTTAGGTCGAACATTTTATTTTTAAAAACCTTTCATATAAGTTAAAATTGTCAAGACAAAAGTTATTCTTCCAAACAAAAAACTTATGTGCTATTTCGTACTTGGGATATTTTAAACAGAAGCGGTGTTTGATGTCAACTTAATAAGCTCTTCACAACAAGTATTTGGAAATAATAGTTTTGAAATCTCTTGTGTTCATGATGTGACATAACAAGTAGAAGACTAAAAAATTGAGGATGTTACTTTTTATTCTGAATTCAAATATTAAGCATATGATTAACTTTGATTGTGTCAGCAAACGCAAATTCACGTTAATACAAATAACGTCTGCAAATGGGTTTTCTCGGGAATAAAAATTTTCTTTGGTACTGGTCTTTGAAATTGTCATGAAATATGAACTATTTTCTAAAATGTATATTTTATTCTTATATTATTGAAAGTATTTCGACAGAAGCGAATGTGTTACGAAAAATGAAGCATTTTGACCCATATTTATTTTGCCTAATGAGATGTAAATGTTTTTAGGCATGTTTATATTTTGAAATTATTTTTCCTTAGAGTATTGTATCTCCTACTCTTCATTTAAAAAAATGAAATTCAGTTTTACTAATCTCGAAATTTGTTCACCAGTAACAAACCTACATTTTCTTCTGTAGACTAAAGACTTTGAAGACGAGTATTCATGGCTCTTTCTAGACTCATATACCTTTGAAGTTCAAATGTTTGCTTTCTTCGCGTTTATTGGGACAAAGAAGGCATTCAGACGCGTAATCAAAACGTTTTCGTCTCTAGTGGTGGACAACCCGGACTTCCAACACCGATATCTAACGGCACCAAATGTTATTTCATAAAGGTAAAGTGTAAGGAACGATCGACTAATTCAAGTAATTAAATTCACCTTCTGGATTGTAACCATTCAATGTGATTAAAGACTGACTAATATTTTTAACAACGAAATTAGCATAGCCAGTTCACTCATTAGAGCATAAATTTCTACCGGACAGGAAATGTTTCTTAACGCTGCCGGCGGTTTCCATTGTCAGACTTGCGCACCTCGCGATGTACATAAACGTGCCTCAAGGAACTAAGAATTCAATCCAGTAAAAACGCTAAAATTGAATATATTAGTAATTTTTTCTATTCAATTTTGAGTTCTTATTTCCCTTTTCTGCATATTTTTAATTGTTAAGTACCTTTTTAGGCTGTTAAAACATTTGATTTAGTGGTTTAACATCCGTTTTTTAATCACAAACACTTATTTTAAAAGATCATAATCGGTTATTTCGAAAAAGGCAACATATCCATGTACTGTTTGCCACGAGCCCGTTGCTAAAAAACGCTACATCTCAGTAGTTGTTTATTCAAAGTAAAGAGAGAACCGAATATATTAACGAAGGACGGCTATGTGACACTTTCACAAGTTCGGAAGCCAAAAGCTTGTATTGAATAAAATGACGTTTTTAAGGAAGAGTTGACAGAAAAATTTGCTAAAAGATGACGATGTTATGTAGAACTAATGGTAGTATGAGGGGAAAAAAACAATTCATCAGAGCCTCCTTAATATACGTATCTGACTCACTCATTGTTATTCAGAAGCTTATGTTATACGTAAATATAGTACGTGTTTATTGATGAAATAAATTGAGCTCGACCGATATTTGTGACATAGATCGAACATGAAGTGGAAAAAGATGGTTGCCGAGCATAAATGCGATCTCCCGCCAGACGATGATCCTATTGAGGAGTTTTTTACTGGACAGAATATATGGTCCAGGATGTGCATTTCTTTCCAACGTTACTGCACAATTTCAATGACTAATCCTCGAGCGCGCCGCATTTTCAAGAGCTCTGCATCAATCGAATTTGAACGTATTCGCCATTTGAAAACACATAAGTGTATTATTCACCCGTACAGTAACTTCCGCCAAAATTGGGAAAACATAATGATTTTTGTGTACATGTTTGCTATGTTTCTGATTCCTTTTTATAATGCCTTCATTAGCATTCAACCTGCGAGAAGATCTTATTACATATGGACGGCTTGCGATGTGTCTCAGTGTATTATATGCTTAGTGGACATATTTATAAATTGTTCTACTGGATATGTCCTAAATGCGTCTAATCAGGGAGTGGTTCTGATTCCCTGGAAAATATTGATGAAGTACTTGAGAACATACTTTTTCATAGACCTCATATCTTCGTTTCCACTGGACCATCTGGCATGCGCAATGCAAATCAAGTGCTCTCCTTGCGATATAAGCGTTTCTCTCCGTTACGTGAAAGTGTTTCGCTTGATGACCTTAGAAAGCTATCTCATGCGTGGCTGTGAACTAGTAGGAATATCAGAAACAAGTGCCGAAGTAAGCAACGTGATGTGTCACTTATCAAGATTAAAATAAAAAATTGCGATGTTTCTACCTACCCAGAGATTACAATTAGTCCATTAATTGTTTCAGCTCATTTGGCACGTAGTGAAAATATTTTTGTTCCTTCATGTAGCTACATGTTTGCATATGACAATTGCTTTTGCCCATCTGACAACTGAGGACACGTGGATTGAGGACATCATGCACACAGACATTGCGATCTCTCATTTGTACATCATGGCAATGGTTCGTGCTTCGTGTAACATGTTGTGCCTTGGATATGGCTTCTCAAATCCTAAGAATCTTGTGGATGAGGTGAGTCACTTCCATAAAACGAAATTAATTTTACGATTAATATTATTAGGAATAAAAGATAAGGACGTATCTCGTGTAAGAAGATTCCAATTCAGAAATATAAGTAAAGGAATGCCTCCGTGTTCCTTTTAATTATCTGGAGAAGAATTTTAGCTAATTCCGGCTGCTCTGGTATTTTTTCGTTATTTCTCCGCTCAACGCCTCGGGAACAACCGAGAAATACCATAACAAACAGGCCACGGCCCGCGAACGATACATCCTTTCTCTGCTTTGTCCTATCCGCGCCTATTATTTGCAGATAGTAATACTCACGTGCACTACTCTATCACTCAAGTCGGAAAACCAGACGGGAGCTTACAGCTTGCCTCGACCGGGGTGGTGTCACACTGTTGTGAGTTACCTGGTTGAGGGAAATCCCGCAATATATTGGCGTCTGATCTCGCAAATAACTGAGGGAAGATCGTCTCCCGCGAATAAAAAAATGTACAACACATACGGGACTAACTACTTTAGCAGTTGACGCAACCTGAATCACTTATCAATCGAATAAACCTCTTAATACCACATTTATAGTCTACGTGTCTCATTAAAATTATGTTTTACTTTAATTGTTAACGACTGCACAATTCACTTATTCACATGCAAATTATGTATAGAATAGTAGAAGTTCCCAATACAAAATGTCGATTATAACCATAGGTCTAATTATGCATGAATAGTGCGCAAATATTTTAGACGTTTTTAGTGCCAACTGATTTATTTTATTTTACATATAATAATAGATGCAATTGAAGTAATGAATAAGGGTTATTTGTCTCGTGGTTTACATTCTTTCCAATTCGGTAAATCTCAAATACTGAAACGTGCATTAAGGCGTTCTCCAGGTACGTATTAATCTCTTCAGGTAAACAGGGAGTTCGTAAATATTAATAAATTCAATTATTTTATATTTTTATTTTCCTTTCAAACATTATTCTTTCAAGATTTAAATATAGAAACTGAAAAATATCGTTTATAAATAATTTTATTAAGTACTCTGTGTTCTCCGATTTATTCACTTTTGCTTTAGAATTAAATTTGTTTCATTAAAATAAATAACGACCCAAGTGAAAAAAGAGACAAATTAATATAATGTTAGAAATATTAATGTCTATAACGCATAAAATAAGTTAACTCTTTTTGCCCTAACAAGTAGTAGTATACGCCACTGCTGAATGGCAGCTGAGTTATGTGCTAGGAGCTGTTTAATGAAAAGTGACATAAGTGCCATTCTAAGCTTGAAACGCATGGTGGTGGCATTTTGCTGAGTGTTGCTGGCCTTCCATGACACTCATACGAGTCGTGTGTATAGAGGTAAACAAAATTAATGAAAAGAGCGAATCTGCCCTGAGGAAGAAGCGTTAACATGGAGATGGCGGTGCGCAAGCGGAGAGAAAGATGAGAAGATGTAAGGATCTGCCCAAGAGCGGAAAGCACGTTCCAAGGCGAGCTCCACCAAACCAGCAGGTTAAATAAATATTTAAAATTTATTGAAAGAGAATATTGAACATGTGAAGTGATAATGGAATTGCACAAAATAAAAACAAAATGTTTTTTGTGATTGTGGCTCTATCTTGTGACTAATAGTACATTCAATGAAATTAATCAAAATATGTGGTAAAAGAACATTCATACACGAGTTGTCATAGGGACTTTGGGAAAAAGAAAAATGAGAGAGATATGCAAAGAACGCGTCGACTTGGTTAAAATGGTTGTAATTACTACATCAAAACCTTTCCAGTCACCTTCTTATGAGACTGATTTCAGGAATTTCAATGCTGCAGCAGATTTAATTCTAAATATTAGTAATAGACAAATTTCACAAACACAGGGGTTTAGAATTACAAAAAAATCATCCTAGAGTTGCTAGAGTCCAGTAAGATCTAAGTAGTGTAGGAGTTTGGAATGACATTTGGATGAAGAAAAAAAATGTTCTTCCTCCACAAAATTTGAAGACAAAATTTCCCCAACTGAAATGCAACAGTAAAGCTTCCAAAGAAAAAGAAAAGTACTTGAATTACATGTCACATTTCCTAGAGGCTGAAAACTGGCTATTTTATGAAACATTATTTCAGAAGGAGTAATCGTTAACAATCTGAATAATTATGAGGATTGAAATTATTGTAATTTATTATTTTTGGTTTAATATATTTGAAGTGTATTTAGTTTTGTTCCTAGAGTTAGACAACATTAGCTTAAAAGCTTCGTTACTTATGTCGTTTCACTTTTTCCTTTTTTCCATTAAATTATCTGGACATAAAAGTATAACTTAGAAAATAACTTATAACTTAAATATAGTTTGTTAATGAAATTACACCTTTATTTTCCGTGTATTCATAATATGCAATAAATAAACGTTTTGACATCCTGAAAAATGTTCATTTTGACACTTAGCCCTTTATTTATTTCAACGGTATATTTTTCTTGAAAACTGTTACGTAATTATTTGTAAAGGAATCTAATTTGCATTTGAAACACATTTTTTAATGTACTCTGTAATGAATCAATTTTCTAAATAGTGACGTTGACAAACTATGGTAACGTTCTTAAATTCTAATTTATTATATTACAACACGAGTAGTAATAGTTAAGTTAGAAATAGTGGTTGTGCAATAGCACTATTCCAGTGTTCATAAAGTTTCACTAATAGTTTAAAACTGAATGATCAAAAGCCAAACATATATTTTGAGGCACTTCTAATATTGCCAAATTTCATCCATTTTCACTTCTCTTAGAAACATTAAAATACCTCTCAAACTTACGTATTTAATAATATATGTGTAAAATATCCAATTAGTACATTTTGGATGTTTAAATAACAAACAACGAATTTAAAATTATTCTACGGATTATTAACCTTATCAGATAATGTTATTAAATTGGTGTGAATATAATTTTGAAGTATATGATCCTTATGAACGTAATTCTGTTTTTACAGATTTACATAACGTTTTTGAGCCTCTTTGGAGCGGGTCTTCTCATCGTTACAATCACCCTACTATTAAAGAAAGTTAATATATACAACGTAGGAAACTCTAGGTATGAAGAAATAATGCAAGAAATTAGTACTTATGTACGATCAAAGCAAATTCCGGCGGAACTGCATCGGAGAATTGTTCAATACTATGAATTTCGATTTGAAATGTGTTACTTTGATGTAAGTATTTTACAGAAAAATTTCATAAATTATTGTTTCATACTGACACATACTAATGATTTTTGTTACAAATTGTAGTGTTGAAAGTCTCGGTCTATTTTTTTACGAACATGTGGTGATATTATTTAAGTAAATACTAAAGCATTATCTCTCTTTGTAATTTATGTCGTTTGAAATTGTAGCTTTATTTTTGCGAGAATAATTTTCTTTAACATTACATTTAATATTAAAGCATTATCTTAACTATCTACTTGAAATTCGATACCATATTCACTAGGTCTATAAAAGTACGAAACGCAAGTACGGAAAGTAAAACTCTTGAAATAAACTGATAATCTCATTTAAAGAGACCAGTATTGCAGGAATAGTATGCAAAATGTTAATGAAAATATATGTTGTGAACGGCAGTAATTTCGATATATGGTAATTACGAACAATGATCGCTGATTGATTACAATTATATTTTTAGGTGGGTAGAACAATCTGGTTGGTCAAGAATCTGTCGTGTCTTTAGTGTGGAATAAATTTCGAATAGTTCTTTGCTTGTAAATTAAACTCTGATTATGTCACTCTGAATAATGACTGAACAAAACGTCAACCAACAAAATATTTTGTTTAAAATACCAACTGAAATCACCAGGCAAAAAAGACACATATCACTTTTTACAAAATATACACACAGGGCAATATACATTTCGTCTCACTCAGGATTCCGTGCAGTTGTTGGTCACGTAAATTTTTACCTCTGAAAATTAAATAAATGTGAAGCTAGAGTGAAATTTAATTACTATTTAACCTCGCAATGTTCAAATTGCAAACAAATAAATTCAAGATATGTTAAATTTGACAAAAAATAACTAGGGCTTTGAAATTAATTTTGAATTTCCTTTTATCAGGAGCGTGAAATACTGAGTGCTCTATCAACAAATTTGAGGCAGGAATGTCTTCTGCATAGTTGTCGGCGCCTTCTATTAAATGTCAGTTTTTTCAATAACTTACCTGCATCACTTCTTTTACGTATCATGGTCTGCTTACACGCTGAAATATATCTTGTGAACGACGTGATAATAAGCGCTGGTACGTTAGAAGATTCTATGTATTTCATCACATCTGGAACAGTCGCAGTTTACGGGGCGACTGGAAAAGAGGTACGTTTTGCATCGTGTTATGTTATTCGACTACTAAATGCATATGGCTTTAGATCTACGAATAAAATGAAAGAAAAGTCCTAAAAACAAAATGATCTTTACAGCCACATTCACCAGTATGCATTCTCATATTCTCACATTTGGTGTTTATTCTCATGTCAAATGCTAGGAGAAGTGAATTATTTCCGAAAATGTGTGAACATTCTCAAGAGAAACGATAAAAAGTGTCGAGTACTTTCTTGAGTTTTTTTCTTTATAAAAATTAACCCTGTTTTAAAAGAAAGCTAGTCAGGATATTAAAAAGTGTTTACTCAAAACATAAAATGCATTAAATATAAAATGCAGAAATATTGACAGACATACCAATAGGTATTAAAATAATTTATCGGTTTCGATATCAGCCTCAAACAAACTTGCTCAATAGTAGAATGTTGTACCATATATCGACAAGTATAAACATTAATTTTCGTAACACGGTACTGTTATACCGCCTTAACGTAACCATAGAATTGAAAAATCACTATTAAAGACACCGTCAGCCGTTAACAGAGAGCCGTTCGTTAAGAACAAACAAAAAATTAGATTGCTTCCTAAGATAGCGTATGTGAGCAGTTGTTAAAAGTTGCATTTACTTGTTATGCTTTTTCGTATAAGAAGGTTGTATAACGAAAGTAATAATCGACTCTCGATTGATAACACAAATAGGTGACAGTTATTTGCTGTTTGTTGGCCTAATGATATTATTAAATATTTGCAAACGCTTCCTATGGGATAATTATATTACTTGTCCGGGTCAGTTATGTAGATGTATTTATTAGAAGCGCAATTGGATATGATCCGAAGACAGTTAATTACAATGAACTAGTAGTGCTACAAAATGTAACACACTTTCTCGTACTAGAGTTAATTTTCTAATTTCTTTAGTGTGGGCTAACTTTTCGAACTAGCCACGTACTCTGGGCAGCTGCCATGTATATCCCTTCAAAATACATTTTTTTTTAATTTTCTCAAATGTTTGGTTTCCTAATACTAGAACCGAAATATTACATTAAGAATATTATAGAAAAGTAAAACCTCGTTCTATAAGGAAATTTTTGAGCAATTTTTGAGAATAATGCAATTTAAAACGCTACTGTAAATGTAGTAATTTTAAGCCTCTTTTTTACAGCAAATCTTTGAAATTCCGAACACCTTTATTGAAAGTCGTTTTAAAAAGCAACTTCAACCAAAAAGCAATTATAGTTATACTAATAGCAGGAAGTGTCGAATTTAAAAGCTTGAGAGATCTTATGCATTGCTTTGTAAATGAAAAAAAATCAGAAAAATCGAATTTTATGTCATCTTAAACAGTAACAATTTGCCTATCTCCTTTTAAATCAAAGTCACCTAACACGTTGGAAAATAATTTTTGAGAGGTTTTGAGCCAAAATGGGCATTATGAGAGGTTCTGGAAAATGCGAGAATTTTGATATCGATTTTCACAGGAAACGTTGATTTAAGATATACTTCAAATTCTTGTTTTGTAATTTTTTTAAAATTCACATAATTGCCCGAAACTACTAAACATTTCAAAAAGAGTTACATGGCTTAATGAAATAAACTCACTCATGAAGACAAATTAATAATGAAAGGAAAAAATATCTATCATCCAATTATTTTGTTGTAGAAGATGCCGAAAAATATTCAAAACTTCGCATGTTTCGAAAATATCAAAATTGCCCTTGGACAAATACGATAATCCACCTTTATAAGTGGTATTTACTCTATTTCTTACTAGACATTTACTAGAACAATTTGGAATCGTTTTGAGAAAAGTCTTTTTTTGGTTATTTATTAAATATGGTTATATTTGTTATTAAAATCGCCCGAAAAATAACTCACAATTCTACTAACAAAAACCTATAATATTGAAGAAAATTAATTACGGAGAACAAATTTCATCCTTGGAAGCAATATATTTCTTCCGTTTTCTTTCATAAATTTAAAGATAAACAAGAGAAAAACTGATCTAGCATCGTCGTGTAATTCTGCTCTATCCTTACACAACTTTTAAGTTCAATCGTTGTTCTTCTCTATTCTTAAATAAATACTTAAAGGAAAAAATCATGGAGCCACTTCTGAGGAAATTTCTTGAAAAATTCCTAAGGTCAGAATACCCCCAAATTTAATATATTTTTTCAAAAATCGCAGAGCTTTCACTCAGGCCAGCAGAGTAAAAATCCATTTGTAAAAATCCTACGCCTGCTTGTTTGCTAGTTTTCTTCGTACCACCAGACGGGACGAGATATTTGCCGTCATCTATATTTCGGTCAAAGGCCGACATAAACATAGATTTGGCTACACCGTCCTCTGGAGAACAAAAAACAAAACAATCAGCAGCATTTCTCGAGGGACGGCTTTGACGCGCTATAGTTCATTCATCAGTTAGTAACGCCCCTTTTACTACCGCGTGACGAAAGATCAGGAGCCTCCATCTCCCCAGCTCCCGCGCCGAATATCACGACAACTCGTGCGTGTGATTTGAAGAGCGTAGCTCTGTCGGCGCGGAGTCAGTACTTACTGTGGCATCCTCGGAAACGCTGCGTACGGTTCACAGGCGACAAGCGTTTAACAGGCGCCTATTGCCGACCTTCCCATCAGCGCGTAACGCTATTGCACTTAAGTAATGTTACTTGCTGTCTCTCCGCGGCCGAGCTCAGCTAAGTGTACGGCTTGCTCCGAAGAATGTCACGCGATCCAGGCAAACAGGCCCAACTTTTCGGTGCCAATCAGACCTTCGTCGGCGTAGAGCTATTTTTGCACTTAAGTACAGTATATTATAGCTGGCTTTCGCGGCCGGAGTCAGTACTTAAGTGGCTCTCCGAGAGTCGCCGCGTCCAGGTCACAGGCACCAACGTTTCAGTTGCCATTCAGCGACCTTCATCGGGGCGTAGCTATTGCCACTTAAGAACAGTATATTGTAGCTGGCTTCCGCGGCCGGAGTCAGTACTTACGTGGCTCTCCGAGAGTCGCCGCGTCCAGGCCACAGGCGCCAACGTTTCGGTCGTCATTCAGCGACCTCAATCGGGGCGTAGCTATTATCCCTTAAGTACAGTACGTTGTAGCTGGTTGGGCGCCGCAGCAGATGTGCCACCTGGAGGACGGCGCGCACTTCGGGGAGATCGCTGTCGTGGCCATCGAGTGCTGCGAGCTGTACCGCCTGGAGCGCGCCGACTTCGCGCGCGCCATCGCGCCCTACCCGGACCTGCTGGCGCGCGTGCAGCGCGTCGCCGAGGAGCGCCTGGAGCGCCTCGCCAGGGTGCGTTGGTCGGCGCTTTCTCGCCTATGGGTCATTGGCGTTTCCCGGCGCGGAAAGGCGAAATCGTTTCCCGAAAACAGTTCCATCGCGCCGGCGACGGTGCTGCGGTTACTCCCATGTTCGCGGGTTCAATCACGATGAAAGCTAGATGGATCTTTAGGGCGAAAAAATCCTTCGTTCGCTTTCCTTTAGAGGGGAAGTAAAGCCGGCTGTCCTATGTTAGTAGATTTACTGCATGTAAAAGATCCTAAAACCTAAATAGAGCCTATGAGTTAAATTAAAATTATTGTTTTTGTCACCCAAGAAATACCTCCTTTCTCTGCTAGTTGGTGAAAGGAGCCTAGCGAAATTTGCGTGGTCATATGTAAGGGCATGCCCCACGCCACGTAAAATAAGGCATCAATTCAATTCAATTTAAAAGATAATTAAACTAATAATTGTCAAAAACAATATTTCTGTAGTCACGTGGTAAAAAATTCTTAAGTCAAAAATTTTAGTTTGGAGAAAAAAAGGGTTAGAGTATTGAGTCCTCCTATATCTTTATTTTCCTTAGAAAATCAATTATTTTCGATTGTTTGCTTCGTTTACTTTCTATTTGTAAATTTTCTAAATCCTTCTCGACAGTTCTTGCTCTCTCCGTAATTGATTCTGCATTGTTTTCTGTCTCTAAGTATCGAAATGCAGTCTTGAAATCTTTAAATGCTTCTTGCACTGTTGGGTCACCGTCACACTGCCCGAAGACCCTTCAACTCGCCTAATAACGTACAAAATCTAATTAATTTCCAGGCCGTTTCCTACGCTCACTGAAGCCGAGGTTCAGTTCTACTATAACTGAATCTTCTTAGGTTACTTCGTAATATCAGAGCAAATGGACCAGTGACTAAAGTTCACTTTAACCGAGGGTTCACTATATCTGAGTTCACTATAATCGGAGTCGACTGTAATTTTATTTCAATCCTTAGTGTTGGCCGGCACAAATGCGACAAAAAAAACTTGAACCGAAATATCGGGTGGCCCGCAATTGTGTGGGTACGACACACAAGTGCAGCGTTGCCGCGTGCATGTTGCAGGAGGAAGATTTCAGTAAGCGCACGCCGCTGGAAATGCATCAGGAACGACAGCGGCAAAAGCGACGCACGGAGCGCAAGACGAAGGAGAAGAAGGGGAGCTGGACGTCGTGACGCGATGAGGAAGCATCCGGTTGCACGAACTCGCAGTCAGCGCCTGCACCTCGTCTCCGCGCGTGCACCTGCTCCTCCTTCCGTCCCCGTTTCTGCTCCCTCTTCCGTCCCGGCGTCCGGTTATCGTCCCCATCGCCACTCTCGCTCCAGTGTCCGGTTGTGCTCCTGCTCTCGTCCTGGCTTTTGCCCCCGCTTCCGTTCCAGCTTTTTACTTCGGCTCTCGCACCCGTCCCCGTTTCTGCTCCTGCTCCCGTCCCGGCTTTTGGTCCGATTCCCGTCCCCGCCGCTCTCGCTCCCTTGTCTGGTTGTGCTCCTGTTCCCGTCCCGGCTTTTGCTCCGGCTCTCGCCGTCCACGTTTTTTCTCCCGCTTCCGTCCCCGCTGCCACTCCCGTTCCCGTGCCCGGTTATGTTTCTGTTCCCGATCCCGCCGTCGCCCTCGCCCCTACTCCAGTTTCGCCAACACCACCGTTTTTACGCCCACTCTTATCTACACTCCCCTCTGCTACTCTCCACCCCACTCCCCTCCCGCACCCTTATCCCAGCTCATCATTTTTCTCCTTCACCCGCCTCCAGAGCCGCTCCCTATCCTCGCTTCTCTACTCCATCCCCGCTCGTTTCTGCTCCCGTCCTCGACAGCACTTCCACTTCCTATACTCACTCCTACTTTCACTCCTAGCTCCTCATTACATCTCCTACTCCCACACCCACCTGCGCTGCCTGCCCTTCTCACTTCGGCTTGAGCTTCCGCCAGCAGCCCCACCCTCGTCCTCACCATCGTCTCTGCCCTCGTACCTTCAATCGTCCTCGACCCTCGCCGCCGACCCCGCCTCCGTTTTACCCCCGCTTTTGCGCCTTTTATGCTCACTCTCGGCCCCTCCCCGGCTGACATATCTGCCTTCGGAAGGTGTTTATCTTCTGTTAAGCGTGAGCCATCCATTTTAATGGTATTACACATTGTTGCCCCTCATTTCTAAACTTGCTTATAATTTATCCTTGGGAAGTACTCATCTGACAGTTTTCTTTTACCAACTCATTTTTTATATTAGCTGTAACACTAAACACATTTTTCACAATACTTTTGAATGGTATCTTTGTTTTTATTTTTCTTAAATTTCATCAACCTGTCAAAAATGATTTTTGTGTTTTAAAAAAGTTGCATTTTAGGTACATTAATGCAAAAATGTATAACTGCGGTTATTTTATCTTAAAGACACATCTATAAGAATTTCATTCATTAATATTTTATTTACGATATTTTGTTCCCATTGTTGAGCAATGTTCATTTCTTATACATGACTTTTAAAATGTATAAAATTGGTAATTACAAAATTAAAGCATGAGTTAAAATGTGTTTTAATAATGTTTCATGTATTTTTTTTAAATTATTACATTGGTAAGACGCGAATAATCTCTTTGTAGCTACTTCAATTAACCCATTTGTATGATCTCAGTATTTACTTTTATCTGTCATTAGGTTCTTATTTTCACATTTTATTGGACTTATTTTTCTCAATTAAAAGGAAAAGACAGGTGTACGTATATTAACACTTTAAACTGTAAAGCATAGTGTTTATTAAGTCACAATTCTTATGAGAACCCCATAACTTCTACGTTTCGGGTGTAGATATTACTCATCTTCTGGCAGATGTGTCATAATGGTTAAAAGCCATTAAATTTTGTCTCCCGTTGATAGTTATATTTTTCAATGATGTGAGTACATATTGAGTGTCCTAGCAACACAGATAATGTGTGTTTACCTTCTGCGTCTACCGATGTGTCTTACTAAACAGACCCACGTACAGACACAGACACAACAAATATTCGTAAACCTGCCTGTCGAAACAGTGAAGGTCAATAATAGAAGTGAAAATTTGTATCATCTGTTTACAATAAGATACAATTATTCATCAAGCTTTGAGTCTCTTTTGTAACAATATACTACATTTTATTAACTCCGCTCTATTTTCATGAAAGCCCTTGGATCTGCGTCTACGTTCATCTAAGCGCGATCTGTGAGAGCTTAGGAAATCCGCGACAGTCGTAACTCTCCTTGTCCCGACGCGTTCAGATTTACGACTGTCCGAAGCCCTGTATTTATGCCCACAGTTTAGACACATATGCATCTTAATTCATGAGTAATTTTGCAGCATCGTGGTGTTGACACGGCGTCATAAAGGATTTATGCAGGGATTACTTTGCTCATCCGATCGCGCTGGCAGTAGATCTCGATGAGAAGCTAGCAGACCATGTCCTTGCCAGAGATTTCTGAACCCCACTTGGGTGCTGTAAATCAGAATCTTATGATATGATTAATTTGAGGTATACATGTTCTGGAATTCATGGTTTCCTGTCTTTGACCCACTTCGCGATTTACGGGAAGATACATCGAATGAGAAATCATGCAACTCCGGTATCTGACAGTCGTAAATGTGAAATATATGACAAACGCGTACGATATTATCGGTAATTTACGTTTGAAATTGTCTATATAATGTGATGCTATCTGTACAAAACATAAAATGTTCATGACAAGTGAAGCTGAACATGACAAAACTACAAATTAATCGACAGTTTAATGTTTACGTTCCAAGTAGAAGTAGTACTAATAATATAGATCTTAGTGAATAGAAATAACATACATGACTGCTACGCATTCTAAACACCATAATACAATGTAGGGTAGTTCTTGTTCGATAAATTACATACGGGCATTCACTGATTATTTATTTAATTTTTTAAGATAATGTTTATATGTGAAAAATAAGAAATTGATCAGTAATATCTTAGAAAACTAAAATTTCATGAATTGCAAAACGTTGAGTTTGTGGATACACGTTACGAGAAACAGTATATTTTTGTTTGATGTGCCACAAACCCTTTATTGAACGAATGTAATTTTTTAGAAGCGTGTATCAATTCAATCACTATATTTATTCGTAATTAGTTAAATGTGTTGACACCCCATTTACATACATAAATATAAAAGTAAGTAATATTTAATTACTAGCTGTCGTTTTTTAATTGCCAGAAGCTCTTAATTAAGAAATTAACGCATTTCATTTAACTCGCTGTTCGTTCGATCGTAATTTAATATAGGGCTTTCCTACTATATGCATTCCAATAACTGGAACCGCAAATATATGTTGGTACGAGGGTTTGCCGCAGTTTTATTTTATGTAACTAATAACTGTTGTGTTAGCGGTTGCTTTTCTAACGTTACACGCCTCACCACCAACGGCTGAACCCATATAGGACACAAGACATATCAAATATACATTTATTATTTGCTAATAGGTTTCTAGATTAACAGAATAAATGAATGATGTGAAATATTATTCGCAGCAAACATTTTTATATGTATGACCAGAATAACCGCGAGTGGAAAGAAGGGATGTGATTCAACTCATGGAATAAAACATATTTGCAAATAATTTTTCGAATAAGTTGTTGAACATTAAAATAAAACTGTCATAAAATATGTGCATTCTAATGTATGAAATAAAAGCATAAAAACCGCTTTATTGTTATGTAGGAATATAAACAGCTGTGTTAATATTGTTGTGAGTGAAATGAACAGATATAGTTTTATCTCCAATTATTTTATAAAACATTTCGGCCTTCTAGAACCATCTTATGTCTGGCAGCAGATGACGTACGAGTCTGGCAGCAGGTTCTACACAGCCACATAACGCTCTGTGGCAAAATATCGACATGTAATTTAATATTAAAATTCTAAAATTAGAGAATGAACTAGCTACCTATCTGAGTGTAAACCAACAGGCAACTGGCGATCTATCTTCTTTCGCCCCTTACACAGACACAAAAGCATTCGCGCCCTCTACTACCACAAATGTCAAGAAAACAGCCGGAAGCTTACCTCCAAATACGGTTGGAGCGGTGCCCTGAGGTGGAAGCTACTCGGAAGGGGGAATCCTTGGCATGTCAACATGTAATTGGAAGGAACGAGATCACCTCCGACCGGAATGTGACACGCACTACACTTATGGAATAAATGGACAATAAAAATTCACGTTCTTGGAAACATTTAAATACAACAGAGGGTATTTAACCGTAAGTCTAGTGGCACACGAGCGTCAAATGGCGGACGTTAAATTGCATAGCGTGTAAGAGACACAAGCGATATGAAATATTTGGTTGTCAGGACACTACCTGCGTTTCGGGCAACCTTAGTTACAGAAAACGTACACACAAGTCGTGTTACCAAGTATGGATAGGAAAGATAGGGAATCGAAACAGTGCCGGAGAGTTTCATTGGTATATAACATACAATAGTGTATTTTAGTTTACTATTGTCCTGCGATTAATTCTACCTAAAAAAACATGTTCTGACGTGTAGAGTGACTGGTGAAAAAACGCACATACTTTTGGCTGACGTTGACGACGTTCGTTCGGCGACGCTCGTAAGCTACCAGCCCTAAGCGTCGTATATTCGCTGCTGCATATTCGCATCACTTGGGCAGGATCGAACAAAGCCAAAAGGGAGTCGTGACCGCTTCACGCACTTGTACAATACTTATGGGAATAATGGCCATCGTATTTGACACCTACAGAAATATTAAATATTGTAAATATTGAAAATAAGGGTATTTAACTGTAAAATGTGGTACATTCGCAGAAAAATATTCACAATACTTGGACCAGATCGGACTAAGATACACAGAGAATCCTGAATGAATCGTCCACATGCACTACACTAACGGAAATAATGTCTAGCGTAATTGACGTGCCCGTAAACATTAAATACTCTTATCTGGAAGAATTTAACTTTAAAGCGTCTTTCATTTGTTGCAGCTTCTTCGCATCCCTTGAGCCGGATCGGACAAAGAGGAAAATATCCTGTCTATAGCCCACTCATGCACTACACTTACGGAAATAATGTTCAGAGCAGTTGACGCGGTCGGTAATATTAAATAACTCCATCTTAAAGCGTCGTACATTCTCTGCAGCACATTCGCATCGGACAAAGCGAAGAAGAGACTCGCGTCCGCAGCGCGAGGGGCTTGAACGCGCGTCGGCCGATGTTTCAGGGTTCCTCGCGGGGGAGCGCGGCGCGCGTGTTGCGGGCGCCCGTGAGCATGTTCCGCGCCACCCTTTCCGCCGCGTCATGCGATTCCGCCGCTGTAATCTCGCAATAAAAAGAAGAAAAAAAAGGGGAGCGAGAAGTGCTTCAAATTGGAGGTGCCTCTTAACGGGGGGGGGCTGGAAATTATCGCTCGCTCCGAGAACCATAATCTGCTTCTCCCTCTGCGAAGCCGCCGACTTGTTCTCTTTTCGCCCCTCGGCGAACAACCCCTGGCGAGAGCACCCCTCTTGTTATGTTCGTCGGCCCCGGCCGCCGCCCCCTCGCGCCGTCGTCTCCCGTCGCTCGCCACCTCACCTGCGCCGTCATCATTGTTGGTACCTTGCCACAACCACCGCCCTGCCAGTCGTACCGATGCCCCCTTCTATTGCCGACGCCAAGACGCTCCAAGGGGCTCTTGAACCGTCTCAGAAACACCTCTGAATCACCTCTAAACCTTCTCTAAACCGCCTCCGAACTCCCACCCTTTCTGAAACTCCGTAACGTTCCTGGACCGCCCCCTTCAAAACGCTTCCAAGCCTCTCGCCACCCAGTCACCCTCCAGTCTCCCGCGATCTGCCTCAGGCGGGAACCCCAACTGTTTTGTGCGTTCGCCCCTACACCCCCGCACCCACCCCCACCCACTCCTCCGCTCTCCTCGCCTGCTGGCACTGTGCACTCGAAACGCGCGACATCATGCGTCCACGGCCCTTAATGAATTGTTAATGCCGACGCGATGATACCGTTAAATTTTTCAGTTAGGCGGCGTCATTCTATTTCGATTACAAGCTCCCGCGGGGCGGCGGCCGAGCACAGCTAGAGCCGCACTGGGGTGGCGGCGGCGGCGGGCGTTGAGGGCTGTGGACGGGTGAACGACCGGTGGCCGCTATGTGGGGGTGGCGGGGGAGGGGCGGGGACGGCGGTGGTGGGCAGCGGTGGCAAGAGCCGGAAGCTGGTGGCGGCAGGTAGAATGACGCTATGTGGAGGACGCGGGTGTGGCAGGGGCGGGGCGAGGGCACTGGTGGGGTGCTGGGGGCGTCATGCGGGTGCGTCGGCGGGGCGTCGGCGGGGCGTTCGCGGGAATGGCGGTATCGGGTGGTTGCGGGGGGCGGCGGGGTGCGGCGTGCGGCGCGCGGCCGTGGCAGGGGCAAACATGGCAGCGAGGGTGGCGACGAGGGGCGCTGACTCACCTCGGGCTGGGCGCCCCGTGCGCGGGAGAGCAAGTCTGCCAACGCCGCGCTCGCAAATTGCCACCCCATTTGGAAAGTCTCTCGATTCTCCTGCAACTGTGGCTCTCGTCCGGAAGGGAGACACCAGGTGTCGCGCAGCGTTGCCATTTTTTATTTGCTGTTTCCAAGTTGATATTCATTACGTGATACTGGAAACCTAACAACTGTTTTTGTGGTAGCACGTATTGTGTAAAATAATAATTTGTACGTGTGATAGTCAAAACAAACAAGTGACAACTTTCCTGAAAATATTACAAATTTTCTTTTTCTAGTGTCTAATTTACTAATAAACTCTCCACCCTTCACCCCATACTAGCAGTAACGAGAATTATACTAATTATATTTGATTTATAAGAGAGTAAGTCTGATCGTTTATAACAAGATTGTCCAACTGGAGTCCCGCTAGCCGAATGCGTCCGATGCCATTTATTGCAGCTTGCCATAGGTAATTTAGTCAAAAGTGAAAGTCTCTTTCATCCATGTTGGGCGAGAATATTGTGCCCCTAGCGCACGCGCCTGCTCACAACATTTAATGTAAAAATGGATTAAGTTTAGATTTAAGAATTTTTTTCTTGTAAATTCAAGAATTCTAAATCATCCTAGTGTGATTCACTGCGTTATGCATGGTACGGCCTGACATAACGCACGCATACATTTCCCTCTGTCTCGTTTCTGAGCAGCCGGGAAAATTGACGAGGTCAACAATTCGGGGAAATCAGGTGGGATCGCTCGAGTAATGAAAATATGGCCTGAAATCACATTAAACGTTTTACTTGTGGTCCTTGAGACATTGCAAGTTGGGCACTTTTGGTTTATAACAATCCTGATACTACAGAGGCGAGGGTCTGCATAGGACCCTAAGTAAATTGCAAAATAATTTAAGAAAAATTCTCTATATTTAAAAATTTATTATCATTTTACTATCGTTAAAAATTAATGAACATCTATTTACAATACATTACTATTATTTTCTGCAAATTTGTATTGGAATATATTCAGTTTTTGAGGCAAGTCTAGGGTATATATTGTATATTTGATCATTCTCTGTTCATATGGTCCTTTTCAGGGGAACAAAGATGGCCCCGTACCTTTTATAAAGCTCTTGTTCATCTTCCACTATGTTGCTCTCATTGCACTCACATTGGCGAATATTAAAATAACACTGTAATGTACTTAAGGTCGAGCCGTGCTCAAAGAGAAAGATCTAAAAAGCGATTCAAATAATGTCAATTTTGGGGTAAAAACATCCAAAAGGTCTTGAAACATGAAACTACCACTGACGTTTAAAAAACTTCCAATATGAACAGTCCTAATGATGAAATATTGAATTCTTACTTAACTGAAATTTAAGAGATACAAACTGCACTGGATCCCAACGTTTAGCCCACCTCAGATAGAATGTGACTGTTACAAATGTTTCGACATTCTGAATGCGATATACATTGTAATGCTATACTTGTAGCATAGAAGAGACGGCATCTATCCAATAATCAACGCATTATAGAATTTAAAAAGAAATAACATTTGGGAGTGTCACTCGTCGTAGATCCACAACACATGCACTCGCCTACATTTTTACTTCTCCTCTATTTCCAAAGCAATTCAGAAAGTTTTGCACCGAAAGTGAATGGCAGGCAATGACGCATGAGTTACGATCTCTTGACTAAATGACTTAGTAAAAAATGAGCCAATTGTAAGTACGTGTAAAGTAAGAAAGTTACCTCGAATTATTTTTCTTTTATTCAGGTTATATTAGTATTGTCATTATTAATCAGTTTCGCCAAGATATTTGGGAATTGAGTGAAATTTTCTCTCCCGTTAAATCTTCATGGACATGCAACAACGAAAACAAACATTCATACCTCTTCGGTCACTTACGTATACTCTTATACGTGCGCTTATATTTTGCCTTTTTAATTCTACATAATTAATGTGCGAGCACAAATTTGACAAAATATACAAGGCTTAGGGTCATCGAATTTGTAATAAGATTTCCTCTTTAATATCTGAATATCGAGTAATTCCCCGATGCATAAAAGCTGTTGTGACTGTAGGGGCGGTGACTGCTTATGGCCACCACTGAATGATCCTCTCTGTAGATAAGCGCCTTACAGGTAACGACTTTGTGGGAAATGAATAGCAATATTTAAAATATATCGGTTACTAATGATGTAAAATATAATTGTATGCATATAAAACTTCTATGAGATAACTAGTTCAATTAAATGCCAATATAAAAACTTATTACGAACCAAACCATCCCAGATTGAAGAGAATTGCAACTTATCACCATATTTTTGATCGGACTTCCATTTTCTGTAAATTTTTTGGTACAACAAATGTGTAATGGGAATGATGATTCGCAATGCAAAATTGATCAAAACAACAGTTCAATCACACTGTTATATCACACTCAAATATTTTCAAAACAATATTTTGACCATTATTCGTAGCAGTAATAACACTACGTGGCTATTGGATATTCATGTTACAAATCATGTGTGTAAATATAAAACTATATTTACATATCGTATACAAATGAAGATAAAGGCATTCAATTAAAAGATAATTCTTTTATTAAGGCATTTGAAATTAAGGTGTGAAATTAATATACATGAATGAAAACAGTAATGATTTAGTTTTTAAAAATGTTCTTTAATTCCAAATTGAAGTTGAAATTTAATTTGAGTTTCAAGCAATAGCAAACAATTTTTTATGTAATTGATGCAATTTGATGTAACAATTGTTAAACAATTGATGTAATTTTTCGTAGAAATGATGCTTTTATGCCCGATGATCATAATAGAACAATAAAAACTGAAAAATTGTAAGGAGATAAATATGAAGCAGAATGTAAAATAATAATAGAAAATGTAAAATCGTTGAATTAATATAATTTTTGACAAAGAATGGGTCATATGAACTATCAATTGAAAAGAAAAAAAATGATTGCAATTTTTTTTTGTTAATTATAAACATTAATTGTAAGGCATATGAATTTTGTATGTGAAGTCAGAGGACAGGATAAGTCATAATTCTATAAAACAAGATACTTCACCTCATATATTAGAATTTTGACACACAGATTTTTTATAGGATCATCAGAAGAAGAAATGGATAGAAGTAAATATGTATTAACTGTAATTGATGTTAATAGTGGAAGAATATTTACTTTTTTACCTCATTACCAAGAAAAATGACGCTATTTAAATGTTGAAACATCTTATAATAAGACAGGAAAGACAAACAGATAAAAGTTTTTAAAAATCGTAGTGAGATTGGAGGAAAATACTTAGCTTATAATTTAGAAAAAAGCTTAAAGACAAAGTTATAAAACATGAACGCACTACAACCTTTACGCCTGAAAGTAACGGAAAAGCAGAAAATACGAATGTTATGGAAATTATAAGAACTATGTTGATAGATGCTGAATTACCTTCACATTTTTAATTAAAGGCATTAAAATAGAAGCTTATATTAAAAACATATTTTATATGTGGAAAAGGCAAAATATTTTATGAAATACGTAAAGGAGGTAAATCACATATAAGTTCTTTTAAAATATTTATCAATGAAACTTATGTCTATAATAGAAGAAAACAACGAAAATTAGCAAAAAGGCTGCAAAATATAAAGTTTTAGGGTAGCCTTACTACAAAAAAGTATGCAGAATATATGTATTCCTGAACATGATGTAATAAAAAAACAGAAGATACTGTAAAAAAACTGAAAACAAAAATGTGCCTTATTCATTATTTAAAAGAAAATAACTGTATAATAATGAGAATATCAATGAAATAGCTGTAAAAGAGACAACTCATAATACTGAAGTGAAGATTATATTACCACATATGTAGTTAATAACATTGTGTAAACTAAGGTAACAACAGTTGAATAAAAATATTAGGAATCAAATATGAACATTGAGAAGAAAGAATAAAACGCGAGCTGAATGAAATGCAACATATAAGTGAAGTAATAATTCCAAGTACTTATGAAGAAGCAATGTTTTCAATTCAAAAGGACTGGTTACAAGCAAGGAAACGTAAAACTGAAAGAATTCATATACTGAATGTATGGAACTTCAAAAATAAACCAAGTAATAAAAAGGTAATTAAAAGTAAGTGGATATACTAATTAAAGAACACTCAAGGAAAATAAAAGAAAATAAGAGCAAGACTGTAGATGTTATTTTCAGTAAAAACAAGGTGAATATTATGCAGAAATACATGCTCCCACAATAAGACCTGAAAAAAATATAATTTTGCAAACATTGATTAAAAAAGTAGTAAAATGTTCGAAAAGCATTTTTGTATGGAGAATTACAAGAAGAAATATATATTGAACAAGCAGAGGGATATGAATAAAAAATGAATGTGTCAATTGTGTGTCTCACTCCACCCCGACGTTCTGCCTGTTCTACTCCACCAAGCCTGGTCGCGTCACGTCACGTCACGTCACGTCACGCTACGTCACGCCACGCCACGCCACGTCACGCCACGTTACGCCACGCACGTCACGTCACGTCACGTCACGTCACATATGGCCCCTTTTCGTCTCGCTCCCTCGTCGCTCTCAGCTCCACATAGCATTACTGCTATATCTGACACGCGTCTAAAATGATGTTCCCACTGATATTATTTATACAATAACGCAATAGTTGCTCCATAGGTTTGTTTTTGATGTTTTAATTCACGATCTATGCTTTCAGTCGATATCACGAAAATACTACTAGATTTAGAATTATATTAACTCGAAAAAAGTTCCGGGTTTATTTACATTATAATATATTTGCAGATAGAATTTAGAACATTGCTACGGATAACAAAATAACCGTCATTACACCTAATCGAAAGTAAAATTTCTACATTTTGTAAAGCCTCAGAAACCGATCGATCAAAACTATATAAACTTAAAATAAGGACAAATTACCAATTACGTTTACTAATAACACGGTAGTTCTTCTAATTCCTTTCATAAATTTTAGTGTGTGCATCTGCCTTGTGGTTCCAGGTGTGTTCGTGCTGCGAATCGTCTGCAGCCAATCACATGCCACGAAGGGTTTCCGTCGGCCGAGAGCCTGCTTTCATCACTTTAGACGCCGGGAGCAATGAGGAGAAGCAGGGCGATTCCGAAGATATATAGTGCTTGGGCTCATGGAATCTTGTGCTCTTGTGCTCTTAAAATGCCGGAAAGGTGAGCATATCTAAAATGCGTCTTATTTTTTTATCTTTGCGATTTGGTATTTTGAGATTTTAAATTTCAAACATTTCCAATAGATTTAAAATTAGGTTGTTTTGGTCAGCTTTTGAGTACCTGTTTGATTAATTTGTGATATAATTACGTAAAAAAATGATGTAAAATTGGGCTCTTGTTCCTTATCGTACTGAACGTGAAGGAATCGGCTCATTTACGCGCGAACATGGTGAACGATAACCGTGTATACGAAGTGGCGTCGTATGTATAACCTCGCACTTTAAAGCTGGCACGTCAAGGTCGCGGGCAAAGATACCACCTCAATGTTCGAGGGCACTGCTTGCAGAGCGGTTGACGCGGGATTTAAACGTAAGGTTTGAACAAATTACTCCGGGGTTTTGGTACTTTACTTGATACCTGAACCATTTATATAAGTTTAGAAAAGTTAGTTAACAATCATGCGTTTCCTTAAAAGTGCAAGAATTGTATTAAAAATTAATTACGTCCAGGTTAGGATGTTTAACAGATAGATAATTTTCTGTGAAAATGCTGTCAACCCGTAAGAGAGAATGTTTAATTTACAGACTTATTTCAAATTATTGCTTTATAAAACAATTAACATAATTGTAATTTAAAATGGCAAACAAAAATAAATCGAGCAAAGAATTTGTGCTCAAAATGTATTCGTGATACAAGGCATAATTTAAAAAGAAAATAAACATTAAAATTAAGCAAGTAGTAGTAAAGAATATTACGATAATTCAAATCTTGTTGTTGCATACAAATCAGACAAAAATGCTTCCGTATCAAAATCCTTCTTCGTTTAGTTTACAGCGCACTTTGAATTTACCTTCCCTGTTACTGATTGATCCCGATTTTAGATTTGGAGGGGGGAGTGAGAGCAGAGTCAGAGGAAGTTGTCCGTGCTCCTAGCAGCTCAGGGCTTCCTAGACGGACAAGTAGCTCGTGCGGGCGCAGTGTGACCTGCCAGCGGGCAGCGAGGTTCGCAGCGCGCGTCGAAGTTGATGATGAGGCTGTGGATGGATTAGTTACTAGTAATGCTGGGCGCCTCAACAGAGAAGGTCATTGGTACCGTAATTGTAGTGCATGTTTTTGCTCGGGAGGTGGCGGTGATGTTGCCCCGCTGGGTGGCGAGATTCGTCGCCTGCCTACCCTCGGTTAGAGGAGTTTTCATCCTCTAGGTATCGCCCACCAGTGAAGCACCTTTCCAGCCGGGGCAAGTACTATGCTCCCGACCGATCTCTCGGCATGTGTGGTATTGTAGTCATGTGTTAGTGTGTGTCAGGTGTGGGATAGGACAAGGAATGGGGAGGAAAGATCGCGCGCGGTCCGTGGCCAAATTGTTAGGGTACTGCTCCGGAATTCGCCTGGTATTGATCGGGAAAAAAGGAAGAATACTGATCAGAGCGGCCGGCTGCTAGAATTCTCCTCCAGACAGCGACAGAGCTCATCGTCTAGTGTCAAAACTGTTGCCACCGTAGAGACTCAAATGTCAAGACCTCCCGATTAAAGGCACCGCAGTGATGCCCTGATCCACCTCTCCCGGTAGGCTCCGGCCTTCTGCCAACACGATTCACATAGAACATCTAATGTGTTCCACCTTATTTTTCAACGGATACTATACTAAAATAACTCTTTAAAGATAAAATTTTCACGCTTCTCTATACGTGTCCAAAGTGTGTGACAGGGGCAATGCGATTAACATAAAAAACCTTGTATATATTAAACGCATAATTTCCAATCTGAATTGACGTTTGTTCTAGAAGTTTCCTTATTAAATCAGATTTGCCAACCGAAATAAATTTGAAGCCGTCGTTCTGCAGTACAACCGTCATTGAAACTACTTAAAAACGATGCTCTGTCTCCTGATACTCGATCCTCGCTTATGTTTCCCGATCTCGTGCGGTCAGGTGAACTCCGTATAAAGAGAGTGGAAAAAACCGTAAATTTGTTTTTAACCTGAATGTTACTTATCTAAAACTAAATGTTCCTACCGTGTGTAAATAGAGCAGGTCTAATGGTTGAGAAAAAGATCACATTCTCGGCGATTCTAACACAGAGGTCAATACTGTTGCCGGACACGGAGAGTAGGTGACATCTCGTCGGTGACACATGTGCAGCCCCGCTTAAAACTTATTTTCCACGTAAGATAATCTGCGGGGTTAGTGTAACTTTGTATTGTTTCTTCATTCAAAATATTATTTCTGGCGGTTTACGCAGTTCTTCAAAAGTACTTCCTTCGAATTGTCATGCCATGGTAATAAACAATTTGGAGGTTATGTGTATGCAAAGAAAATGCCTAAATATTTCTCGCGCAACTGTTTTCAGCGTGACCTTGCTTACCTCTCTCTGGCACAATAAACAGCTTAAGGTAACAACTCGCAGCAATAACTGATGACATCATTACAAACACAGTCGACCCTGACGCGAAATAGAAACAATTCTCTTTTGAAGAGAAGGTTTAACCGTTATTTTCTCCGAAAAATCTAAAGGCATGACCGGATCAGATAAAGATCTCTCACAGTTGATATCTCGAACTCCTGGGAAAGTTAGAACGCAAATTATTGAGAAACTTGCGAAGCCATAACTAATTCTCTAGAGATTGGCATTGCTTTATATAATCTAGTGGCCGATTTCGTAACTAGTACCTACATTCTACCCACATTTCTTCAATCCATCGTTGAAGAAAGGTTGCGAGAGTAATAATTTCAAGAAAACCAATCTCAAGAAAACCAACTAACATTTAAAAAAGTTTTAATAGTGTGCAAGAAGAGTTTCCTTCACTAAAATTGCGTCTTTACAATACTGAACGTTTTATGAAAAATATAATTTTGAGATCATTCGCATTATGGAAAGCAGCAGCGAAGTTAAATGACTCCTAGACTAGTTTACTTTTCAGTATTTTTGCGATACGCGTAGCTCAAAGTAACTTTCCGTGCAATAGATAGCTGTTAAGTATACTTTTTCACGCATATGTTCTGAAAGGAGAATTTGCGGGTAAAAATTCTGTAGGAAGCCGTAGATTTATTGAACTATTTTTATTTCGAACTTCTTCCAAGAAACAATTCTTATAATTTGTGCCATATGTTTTTACTGAATAGTGATGAAAAGATTTTTCAGACAGGACATTTTTCCCCTAGTTAAGCCAGAATTTATGAAATATTTCTTCAGCACCTGCTGGAAAAGTATTGCCGTTTAACTGCGTCAATAGGAATGTATCAACAATGCCAGATATGCGAGCAGAAAGTGTAGCTTGTTGAAACTCGCTCGTTGTGCATATGATTAGCTTCCATATTTATTTCAAATTCCTTGTTAACGTAAACAAGTGGTACTAAAACAGTACGAACTTTCTAGCTCGGATTTTCTTGCAAAATTACTCGAAAACTCAAATTTTCGAAAACTTGTACATGACCTTACTTCAACGTCTATCTTTAAGGAACAGATTTCATCAAGAGTAAAAATTTCATCTTTAATACTTTAGTTGTAAGAAGACTCAGGAAACATTTTAAACTTCACAATTTTCGAAAAATCAGGGTTTTCAACAAACATGAGACCTTCCCATTCTCTTCCACGTTCTTTTCATTATAAAAAATAAATCATAAACGATGGACCGGTTGTTTTGAAATTTGTAAAAGGTCCTAGAGGCTTCATGTAAAGTATCCTCAAAATTGAAATATCAGTTTCAAATTCAAGGGGCCGCGACCTCAGCCAGATCGATTGGGAAAATATCAGTTTTAGAAAAAATCGGCTGAACGGTTTGGTCGGTCGGTAAGTCGGTCAGTTGTCGATATCAAGGACACACAAAATGTGGATTCTGTCTACGCCACGTCGTAGAGGAATTAGTTTCTTAATTTAGCAAATGGATTTATCTACTTTTACATTACCAAGGGTCTATAATAAAGTTTTCTGTAGTTTTTTTTCGTAGTTTCGTAGTTTTTTTATCAGCATTACATAACGTAATGCGAAAGTAAAAAGAATTATACCTTTAATAATTGAGAAAGTAAGTAGACGTAACGAGAAAGTAAAAATAATTATTATACCAATAATATTGTTTAGAGTTTCTCGGTTCCCGAATTAATACCTGATGTTGGGAGATTGGTGAACGAAAGCGAAAAATAGTGAGAGTGCACGATAAAGGGCATTCATTTTCGTTATTTCAAAGTTCGCGATTGTTTGAGAGTGTGAGAAAGAAATTGTAAAAAATATTTTTTCCAATTACTTTCGCATCAATTGCTTATTATGCCTCCTCGATTGCAAGTCATTTTCATATAACAGGTTTTGAATTCTTTTACATTTCTAATAAACTTCTTTGAGAATGTATTTTGGGTTAAAATGCTTTTGAAATTATACATTCAAAGAACGCAAGAAAGTTTTGTTAATCGTGTTGTCCAAAGACCGGAGCCTTGTCATGAACGGGGGTCATTGAAAATTTCATAGATCTGCATAGCAAAGCGTAAGCTAAGTCGTAAAAAGGTCCTTTAAACATGAGCAGGTCGAAACATGGCCTCATTTTATTCTATATATAAATATTCACTTCTTATGTGTGTTGTAAAAAAATCAATCATGTATTGGAAGTAATTGAACAAAACATTCCACACATTTGACCACGCAAATCGCCATCTCCACGGAATTTGTGCCGAAGGAACACGCACTCTTACAGGTTCGACTTTCCATTCAGGGTAGCGAAACAATGAGCTTATTTCTTTGCCCACGCCCTACACAAACCCGCAATGCCGGGCGGCGCAACGCCTTATCTTCCGCGCTCTAATTCTTTGACATTGAGAAACGGAAACTCCATATGACTTGATGTGATAGACTGGCTTGCTTCTGACTGACGTGCTCTGGCTGTGCTCCAATATTTAACTTAATTTTCTCTACGTTTCTACATCTTTCAAGTACCTTTTGTTGTTAAAGTGTTTTCTTTACTTGTTTACTTGTTACCTATAAGCTGAGAAGAGTTTTATATTGTACCAAGTAGTGGGAAAGAAATACAGAACAACAGAAAAACAATGTAACATACAAACTTCACTTTGAATGCGCTAGAAGACTTCCAAAATTTATTTATCCTATAAATTAATTTAGATTAGCGTAAAGTTTTAAACTATTAGTAAAAGTGTTGTGAAAAACGTCAAAATACCAAATCTAACACTGTAACGGAAAAACTTGAACTTTGGTTTCAAATTGTTGAATATAAAAGTGGTGAATTCCGTGGCCTCACAATAGCTAAAGTATAGTAATCTTATTGTATTTATTAGTTTGCAGCTTAGATCTATTATTTTAAACACATCAAAATTCTTTCGCATTTATTTAATCAATCTCATTTAAATACTAATTAGAATCACATACCTTTTATTTTTCAAATCAATACGTAACTTACTAAGTAAATAATTTAATACTGTTAAATTAAAAGGATATTAGTTTAGGAGATACTTTTGACATTAGTCTAAGTAATTATAAACGTTGTCATTGCCAACAATAGTATTTACCATAAGAGCAGCTTTCGATGGTTTAGCCGTCATCATCAGTTGTCTGCTGAATGGAAGCCACAAAAACGACTACGAGTCGTTTTTGTGGCTTCCATTCAGCAGACAACTGATGATGATCACTAAGCCATCGAAACCTGCTCTTAAAGTAAATACTATTGTTGGCAATGAAAACTTTTATAATTATTTCATGAAAAATGCCAACGACAACGCACCACAATACCTATATTAGTCTATGTTCTTATTTATTCACATTATTACCTTGCACGTTGATGTGCATTCTTGACATGACCACTATTCCCTATATACTTTATATGTAATACTCTGTACACTCTCAAAGCTGACCTTGTGAAAGCCCTAACACACATAAACAATAATTTAGATTAACGTATCCGAAGACTCGAAGAGGTCTTTCAAAACACAGACGGTTGGACAACAATAGAAAACACCGCAGAAACGTCCAGCTGTCCATCCGCGAAAGACAAAACCCAATCACAATTGATAATATTTTCTGTTACAGATTGTGACAATGAGTATCCTTGCCTCCCCAATCCTCACTACCTCCTCCTTTCATCGACATGTCTACCCTCATACTGACGCAAACAGTCTAGCAAGCGCAAAGAAACAAAGGCATGTAGTTGCGCAACCTGGCTCACAAGCAAACGAGGACATTTCCACTTAGCCCATCAGAAAGGTACTGATTTTAGCAGATAGTAATTGGCGACAAATATCTTCCATGCTCAGTGGGAAACTCCCATCCAAATTCTGTCGTAGGTGTTTAAACCTAACGGGAGGTTTGCCGACGTTACCAGTGAGTTTGACACCCATACAGAAACTCTCACTAAACTGGATACAGTCATCCTCATAGGTGGGCAGAATGACATCAATTTTATTTTAATATTTCTCTCAGAAAACACTTTCCAGTCATGGTCTTAACATGAACCTTGTCGGAAAACGTGCACTCGGTAGCGAGCTTGCAAAACTTATCCTTTTACAACCTCCTGCCTAACAACTATCCCCAACCACATCTCTTAGTCCTCTTCCATACTCTGGAACATCGTTGGACCCAATTACCTTATCCCCTGAACCTAATCCTTGTACTTCCTCTCCCATTATTCATTATCTACATTTGGCGCCCGTACTTCCCCACCTCTCCCCTTCATCACCTGTGTCATCTGAGGTACGATACTTTTCTCGACCACGCACTCGAGGTAAAATGAGATAAATAAATAGCAACTACAGTTAAATGCAACAGTGAAACTTCCTTGTAGATACTTGCAAACATTCAAATAATGCATCATAATGTGCGATCTCTTTCAAATATAACTGAATTTATCGAGGCAGCATTACGATGCGATCTATGTCAAATATATTGTTTTTGCTTTACAGAACATGGTTGTCTGATAATGATCTAAACACACTCCGAATTCCTTGTTTTTACTTTGCAGGATCGTATTGTAGAGCGAGGGAATCAAATAAGAGCTTTGCTTATGGAGGTTCAGTATGGAGATTTACGTAAGAAATGATATTGATTCTATCTTCTTGTCAGAATTCAATTTATAAGCAGTTGAAAAAGCTTTTGATATAAGTCGTACGTCTTACGACTAGCTTTAGATAGTTTCCTTTTCTTAGAAAATCTAGAGAGCTTTTAAATCCATTGTTATATATTACGATTTCAATATCGATTTCCTGAGCGAATCCCACGGAAAAGAAGTTTCTCAATTTACTGCATTCTTTTATTTTAGATATTACAGTGAATGTACTACCTACTCGTAATACATTTAAATAAAAAAAGCAATAGATCAAATAATATTTAACCTGACCACAACGAGATACGAAATAACTACAAATCTAAGCTACAGTGACCACGAAGCACAAATTCTTATAATTACTAATAACATGAACACCAACACAATAAATAATACACGCGTGTGCAGAGCATTCTCTAATGTTAACACAAAATTTACGGACTACTTGCCGAAGGAATCATGAGTCACAGTGTATTGTTGTATGGTGTTGACACATATGAAAAATATATTTTTCTCAAATCTTTCATTTTACTTCAACGCATGTTTTCTTCTCAAAAAAAGAATATTAAACATTTCATGGACAAATAATACTTGAATTACATAAGGAATTAAAACATCGTGTAAAAAAGGTATGCTTTACATTATTTCTAAACATCGTATCGTGTCACCCGGTTTCCATGTCTATTTCCGAGAATGCAAAAGAATTTTACGAAAAGTAATAATTCAGGCAAAAATATTGAAAAAGGATCAGGGTATCTTGAACGCTAGTAACAAAACTAAAGCAATGAGGAAAATCGTGAAAAATACGACCGTACCACCTCGTTACTGAGAAGAATGTTTTAAAGTAAAATGATAAAAAAGTAATCCGGAAAAAGTGGTCTTCAACCAAGATTTTTCTAGAATTGCCGCTGAATTCACAAAGATACTAAAACCACACAATTAAACATAATTCTCTTCTGAAAAACAAATGGACACGATTTTTATTTCCAAAACCACTTCTAACGAAATCCTGAGAATATTCAGTAAACTAAAAAATAAATATTCATCGGGCTTCGATGTATTTCTGGATTGTTTATTGAAAACTTGTATACATGCCTTAATACACTGTTAACTAGTGGTATGGTTTTGAAATGAGCTTTCTGGTGGTGTGTTAAGCATCTTGTTAAATCAAGGACGTTCACACAAAAACTAGACTTTTTTTTCTGGCGGAAAGGTCATAATTGATCTTTCATTTTCAGTTCCGATAAAGAATGGTATATATTTTGTTTGTTTTTTATTTGAAAGAGTGGTGTAATTTGTCATAAATGGAAGAATAGTTATTTGCTGTTGAAAATAATGCCTTTGATAAATGAAGACAAGACAATCTGTTTTGGAACACTCTTGTTATTTCGCAATCATTAAGGGCAGGTTTTCATGGACAGAACAATAATAATTAGTTCTAATGTTCTTTAAATCAAAAAGTTTTGTAAATTCTATACAATTTATATTATACACAGTAAGAGGTTGCCATAACTTCGAAATAATAAATAAAATATAATAACTTATGATTTCTATTCTTGTTGCCATTTTTAGAAATGCAATTGTACATTTAGATTTAGGATGTGTAAAATATTAATTAATGTTAGTGTAATTGTATTTGTTTCAGGAGAATTTTGCAGAGTGCCCGCCCTTCTATAACACATAAAGACGTCATTCACCTTTTGTTGCATTGACCTCCTCAGGTGACAAGCGGATGTCGTGGATACGCCATTTGACACAGTCCAGCGAGCAGTTCTGCTGGCAGAATACAAGAAAGGGGGTATTTCTTTTATCGTTGAGTTTGGAGGGGCTTTGATGAAGACGTTCACATTTTGCTAATTATTTGAGAGTGTGTGTATAAGTAGGCGAATCAGTTTATGATTGATGTTCAAGGTTGGTGGGGTGAATGTGAATGTGAGGGTGAGTGGCAAATTGTTAGGTGAATGGTAATTTGTAAGTTGGGGTGAATGAAAGGGGTGGCTGTGTGAATAAAGAATTTTCCGGGTTATGGCCAACACGCGTGTACCTACGATTGGTAAGCTTTGTAGATTGGTTGGATTGGTGCAGAATTGTCAACGAGTCCGTTGAATGATAGGTTGAATGGATGGGGAAAGAGAGTTTTATTGCATATTATTTTCGGGAGGGCTCTTAAGTTAGGCAAGGTGGCTACATGACTGACTGTTCAATACATTTCTTTGTTATTTGCTTAGTTTCTGTGTTTCTGGTAGTTCAATACTCTGCTTGGTATTGTGTGAGTGGCAGGATGGCCAGGTAAAATTTTAATTTGCTGTTTGCGATAGCCATTACATACCCTGAATACGCTGCAATTAATAAGAGTTTGAATCCATCTTTCGCTTGCATAAACAGTATACTTGGTGCCTAGAAAGATTGTTGGGTTGGGTCCGGGTCGGTCCGGGTCGGTCCGGGTCGGTCCGGGTCGGTCCGGGTCGGTCCGGGTCGGTTCGGGTCGGTTCGGGTCGGTTCGGGTCGGTTCGGGTCGGTTCGGGTCGGTTCGGTGCGATCAAGCAGAGCAGACACATTGGGGTGGCCCGGTCCTCCACTCCTCCAATGCGGTAAGTACATAAACCTCGTGCCCGCCCTTTAAGTGGCTGGGCTAGTGCGCCCCCTTGCAGTGAAAGTGACTACGGGAGACGCAGCCTTGTCTACGGTGTTCGGATTGGTTGCCACACATCTAGACTCGTCTAGGTTACACTAGTATGCACTCCGTACGACAACGTTGCTCCGACAGTATAGTTTCAGGCACATCACAGGATCTTAAACCGTCAATGACAACGTTCGAATTTGCCGTTTCAAATTGTGGTTTCAAATTATGGTTCGCGATCGTGTCGCGGAAGAAGATAGGTGTAGGCGACTGGGCGTGTAGGTAGAATTTTTATTTATGATAGCCATGACGTACCGTGATAAATTGTTCGTTGCATGTCAATAGCGCTTGAATCTGATCTTGCGTACGAATAAACGGTATGCTAATTTCCGAAAGATAATGGTGAGGCGAGCAGGGTGCAGGCCAATACTTTAGGGACAGGGTGCTCCGGTGCTCTTAGCCTTTAGTCCCCGGTGCTTTTAGCTTTTACTCCTCCGGTATGCATAAAACTAGAGACTCGTGGGCCGTTTCTGAAGCCACAGCCCCTTACGGTGAATGTGGCTATGGAAGACGCAGCCTCGGATGTGGTAGTCGGACTGCTTGCCACACATCTAGACGTGCCTAGCTCACGTTCAAATACGCTCCGTACGCCAACATTGCTCCAGCCGTCTCGTTTCTAAACGACTGTAAAAATAACAGATATTCTGTAAAAATAACAGAAATTGCGTAAAGAATACTTATAAATCCCAACTTTCGTCATGTAAAAGTAAACTCAATAAAGGCTTAACGATTGCGATGGTTTCTGTACAATAAACTTAATTTATATTCTCGAAGAGTATGCTGTATTCTTATGATAATGGTCCAGAATTTATAAATGACAGGGACAGAGTATTATAAAGTATCAAAATAAAAGGGGAGGAAAAAAACTACACAATCGTCTCAATGATCATTAATGATCTCTGGCACGTCAACTACTGACCTTCTTAGTTCCGTAAATGCATTTTTTTTCTCCAGTGGTGGTGGTAGTTGTCTTCTTCCGCTGTAGATTACATTCGGCGCCGACCTACTATCTGCTCGCGGGGTTTTCATCAACCAGGTGCCTCACCAGTGGAGCACAGCCCCTGACGGGGTAAGCTCTAAGCACTCAAAGGACTCCCAGCATGTGTGGTAGTGTAGTGCACAGATTGTGTAAGGGCGTGAGGATTGGACGGGGAAAGAGGAGGGTATGATCATGGTGGTTTCTAACCAAATTGTTAGGGTTATACTCCAGCATTCGCCTACTATTGATAGGAGAAGCTACGAAAAACTATCCGTCAGGACTGCCAGCTGCTAGAATTTTCCCGCCGACAGTGACTAAATTCAACCTCGCTAACAAACTAGTGCTGAAAATTATCCAATCGATAGACTCGAATGAAAGACTCGTGTTCAGAGGGGCTTGAGTAACATCAATAGACCATGCACCAAGCCATCTCTAATGGTCATTCGTCTCAAGATAATGGTTCTCTGTCAAATACTTTCTAGCTGTGAGTTGCAAGGTATTTTATAGAGGTGAAAATTTAAATAACATCAGGGGATTGATGAAAACTACAATTCGATTTTCTAAAAAGAGACGTGCATACCATAATTATGAAGAATGCACAGAAAAACTTCGATTAGATTAGAAAATTAGAATATTACATATAAAACACTATAATGTA
>BOPP01000040.1:5120446-5132613 GCA_017312745.1 Gryllus bimaculatus | reverse complement strand
CGGGGAAGGAGCGATGGTCCGGGGGTTCGAATCCCCGCCTTTTCGGGAGATTTTCGGAGGAGCGTCGTAGTGAAACTTGAAGTAATTAATAATTACAGGTTTCGTTACGCGCGTTCCAGGACGAGTCTCGTAACAATATAAGTATTTAAAACTTATAAGTTTCGTTACGAGGCCTTCCACGGAAATCCCCGGAGAGGGGCTCCTGCCGGGAGTCGGCGCCGCGTCTGAATCTTCTTCGAAAAGCAAAAGCATGAGTCCTTCGGGGGCTTTTGCCAAAATTTTGCTGATTTTTATAGAAAAAATTCATTAAAAATGCCTTCTTCATGATCGCACTGGACCTCCAAAGCAGAGCAGACGGGGCGGGCTGGGCGGAGGCGTCCGGAGCACGGGCCAGCCTCGAACCCGAATCCTCCGCATTTGTTAGGTCTCAGTGCTAGCCATGCGCACCCAGGGCAACAGGCAATGTTGATAATTTTTATCTATGTAGTCAACTACAGTTCACATGTACACAAGAAAAAAAATTCAACCTCACTGCCGAAGAGATTTCGAACACAGTAGCTCTTAAGACAACCAAGCAGACATTATATGTGCTACTTAGCAGAATGGAAATTTTTGGTTTTTTGAACGGGTTAATCAATTACGGTATTTACGGGGAGAGGTTGGTTTCGACGTTAACTTTGTTGGGATCAGCAACTTGCTCTACGGTCGTAGACGTTGGAGTTGACGCACAGACCATTGCTGTGCTAGCAGTGTTTAGTTTGCATTAAAACACTTATGGGGAACTGATAATGTAGGCACACGTAGAGGATGCTTTACATGTTTGTACGAAAAATACGTGGAACAATTGTCACAGACCAGCCGCGAGTCTCTTCTGCGTATGGGCAGGTCAGGCCTCAGGTGAAGTCCAATCTTTCTGGGAACAGCTGGTAGCGCTTGCGGTGCGAAGTCTGGTACTAGAGTAACGTGAGTCAAATGTATACAGTACCAATGTGAGTCAAAAACGTGCTGCATATATTATTTTAAGTCGTGCTTTATGTGCAAAAAACAGTCCCAATGGCGGCCGAATTGTGAAATCGTTTTTCTCTGGCACGAGTGTGCTCCGCGTGTCTGTGTCAGTGTCTCTACGTAAGTTTTCTTAGAGAGTAATGGTAAAGATATTCAGTGAAAGTGAAGGCAAAAAAAAGAATTGTGTAGTTTTTTTTAGGTAAAGAGAGGATGTTTTGAGAAGCCTTCACGCAGGCCGTGTCCTGGAGCCTGTTTCTGCGCTTCATCTGGTCCGGAAAGCTAAATATATTCCGGACGCGACCATACTCAGGTCAGTTTTTTGACTCACATGGTATATGTAATACGTTTTGACTCACGTGTAACTCCTTAGTACAGACTTCAATCGGCAATGCATGCACGGCCCCATCGTGACACGCGCCAATCGTTTGAAAAATTAGTGTACTTAAGTACTCTTCGAACCTGTAGTATATACTTTGGTTAAAACTAAATGATGTGTACACGAATCATACATATTATATTCTAAAACTTAAAGGATTCCCACTGACCTACGAGTGCTTCATTTACTTCTTTCTCAAGTTATGTTACGTATCGTGTGACGTAGTTGGAACACACAAGGGAAAAAGAACGACAATAGAGCTTAGATTTTGAGTATTATTTAGAAATCCGAGCCCTGATAAAAATATAAACCAAATCCAATTTTTTATTACAAAATTTAATCTTTATGCGAATGTTTTCGTTTACTTCGTGAATGTACACACTATATAGAGTACATCCACAATAGGACCCTTGCAACGTCTTTTAGAGAAGGTGTGTGGGATGTAATACCCAGGAATGACCTACCAAAATAACCAATTTACTCACGCCTAACTATCCTTACTCCGTGTACTTGTGTCACAACTAATATTACAGCATAGCACTATATTAAGTAGTTACAGAAGTTACGTGTTTACAAGATTCGAGTCTGCAGTGTCTTCGCAGAATCTTTGCTCGTACCGTTATGGATTGATCCTTCCGTTACGGATTTCCAGAGAATTTATCATTACTTTACGAAAGTGTATTAAGTTTTTATGAGGCTAATTAAAATATACAGCTGACATTGTGCTTCATGTGAGTAGTTTACCAGGGACATTTTTGTACAACTGTGATATTTCCCACGAGTTTTTTTCCTTCACACAGTGCAATCGTAATTGTGGAATAAATTTGTTTTGAGGAAAGAAATTGGCGTTTTGAATCACCGTTAATGATAAAATGTGTAGATGAAATATGAGAAAATTACGATTTACGCCACTCCTGTAAAGTGCTACCTTAAATACATTACTGTGAAAAAAGTTAACAGTAAATACGAAATTGATCGTTTTATCAATCAATAATATTGATAACCGCACATTTTTAATAACCCTACAATGAGATAGTTGGTTAATACTTTAATACTACCAACTTGTCTTACCTCGAGTTTTGTAACAAGAATAAAATTAACATAATTATTCAGCGACTTACCGGCTTCGTATTTTCTGTAGTGAAAACTATCTCCATTCTGGTGAATCACGGGAATATACGCTTGTATTCAGTCTTCTGAGGGAATTTACAGCTTTCAATTGCATTGGGAATATGACCAAATGACATGAAAATTATTGTGTCAAAGTTATGGCATAAAAGGAGAAAGGATGTGGGCCAGTGGTACTTGTATCTTGTAGAAATTGAAGTTACAAAATACCTGTTTATTTTCTACATGATTATGTTACAGGTAGTTTTTCATATTAACTAGTATTTCACTTGTACTTACTTAACTTAGTACTTGTACTCACATACTTAACTAGTATATTACTTGTTATCTAATTTTAAAATGTGTAATGTAAGTAAACAATCAACAAGCTTTATTAAATCAAATACTCTTCGAAAATGGACGGAGGTAAATTCATATAAAGTGAACATTGAATAAAAAAAATCAATTTCACACATGATATTTTTAGACAATGGAGCATTAATCAAGAATTTGTGAAATCAGCGGAAACTTTGTTATTATTTTATGTAATCGTGTGGGAACTTTGTTCAATGTACCAGGGGACAATTAGAAGAAACAAATAAAATGGAATAGTGTAGTATTGCTTCTAAACTGAATATGTCAAACAAATAAATAGTAATTCCATCAATTTCTAGATATATAAATTCAAGAAAAATTTAATACCATGAAATTTTTCATTTTTATAACACTATACAAATGTCTAGTAACATTGTAAATGTAAATACAAGGTTTTTCTTAGTTTTGTCTAAATGTGAGAGAATTTCCTTCTTAAATACAGTGATAACATTACGGGTTGAAATCATACAAGCACATGTTGAGGCTTGTTATAAGGAGTTAGGTAAAATCAAATCTTATTCGTAAGGGAATATTGTTTCAAATTGTACTATTTAATTTTCAAGTGCATGTCAATAATTCTTGAAATTTATAATCTCACGTAATTATAAAAACAAAGCATATCGATAGTAAAAACTAAGTTACAAAGATTATTTTCTTCAAATGAGTACAATAATTTCCTGGCAGAAAAGAAAGACTACATAAAATATGTATCAATAATTTCAATATTTGTAAAAAACTATCAAGTGCAACCTCTTCGAAATCACATTAGAAATTAGATATGATGGAAAGCTAAAGGATTGTGATTTAATTACATATTTGTATTGTAAGTCATTGGATAATAGTATAAATGTCAGGTGAACATTTTAACAAAGGTCTGGAGAAAGAGAAAACGGAAAACAGATGTTGTAGAAAATTTGATACTTGTCACCATGTAAAGCAAACGCTTCTTTCTTCTCTGGCTTCTCTAGTAGAACCATTCTTCCAAAATGTAGACTTTACCACCAAAATCTAGAATCAAAGGAAGTGAACGTTACTTAACTGGAATTAGGGATCAGGGTTCTGAGAAAATAAAATATCTTCATATTTTGTATCCAAATTTACAGTTGTGAGTTTTATGTACGAGAGAAAACTTAAATTAAATTGAATTGAATTGATATCTTATTGTCCGTGGCAAGGCTCGGGCCATCAGAGCCGCTCTTTCGTCTGACCACGCAAATTTCACGACGCTCCATTCACCAACTAGCGGAAAAAGGTTTCTTGGGCGACGAATCACTTAGGCTCTGAAGATAGACTCCCTTCCATAAAAGATCCTATTTTACATGCAAGTAAATCTACTAACATGGGACAGCCGGCTTTACTTCCCCTTAGAGGGAAGACGTACTGTTAAACGCATCCTCACGACAATGAAGTCCTCAAAAGTTAGGTTTGTCAATCTCTAATTATTTTTTTTAAAATTAATCATCTTATTGAAAATGCTAATAGAATGGTTACTTACAGTTCGGGTTTGTTGTCAAGAGATGTTTGAATCAATAAGATAAATATGAACCTAAAATATTTTCATTTTAAACATTTCTTTGGTAGAAATCTTACTAGCATGTGCGAATTTTGCCGAAAATGTTTCTGCTACTCTACAATCTTCTGTTTTTGTCAAATGTGAAACTCAACATGAGTTTCTTTGGTTGAAATAAACAAATGCTATATTGTCTCAAATGATGAAGCACTGAAATGGCATTCAACTGAAAAATTATTCTAGAAGAAAATATATTGCATCGCTCGAACGTGAGACTGAGAGTAGGAGTCTTTCTATTTTATTTTTCGGCTACAGCCTATAACGTTCCCTGCGTAAAGGAATCGAAAAAAATTAAGCTTTATTTGCAGTCCTCTGAGGTTATTCGGAATTTTAAGATGACCTGTAATTCTGCACTACATCTTTGCACCACTTCGCGTTCTATCACCGCTGAAACAAAATTTATTTTCAATATTTAACCCCTTTGGTAAAATGTAGGTTTTTATAATTATTGTGATACTTATGGGAGTTAGTTCTGTGTCATACGAGCTTAACGCTCACACGCGATAAGCAATACTCGTCATCGATTAGCACTGTATTTTACAACGGCAAAACGGCCAACGAACTCTTTGTGCCATTTTGCATGAGGTGCAATGTTATTCTTCGACGTTCGTTACTTTTCGTGCGTTAACGCAATGCTCGTGTGCAAGGTCCTTAGTATGGTGAATCCAAGGGTTTCTTATAATAATAATAATAATAATAATAATAATAATAATAATAATAATGTCTTCATTAATGGCGAGGCTCAGGCCATAGGGCCTGCTCTTCCGCCTAACCACAAAGTACTTGACATTCTTAGTACTTGACATTCAGGGATAATTGTCACTAGTCTGTACATGTGAATTGCATAGAGGAGAGAAAGACAGTCAAATCGACACTTTTTCCAGACGAAGTGGCTGCTACTGAAGGAGACGGAAAAACTGCCACTGCTTCGGAGTAAATAATCGTTTTCTTTTATACATTTGAAATAGTATTTATTCAATATTTTCCAAACATTAAGAACCTTGAGAGTATATAGGATTAGAGAAAAAATATTATTTGTATTACAACTCCGTAAAAAGGTAGATGTGCAAAAAAAATCAGCTCTGAGAATCACGTGTATGGCTTTCATTTTCAGGCGTCGTGGCAGGAGTGGATATTTCTGAGATTCATCGTCCAATTAAGGGCCAGTTTCACTAACAGTCAACTACTCACAAACGTTAAGAGAAGTTATCCAACAGTAAGCATTACTCTACTATAGTTACTCTGGAGTAGAATTCAAACGTTTCACCACGCTTTTGGAGTGTTATTTTACCGTAGAGTACACACTCGCAGATTTGCTGCACGAACCAGCTGAACGCGCAATTTTTCATACACAGCAGAGAGATTAGTTGTTTCCGGGTTTTTTAGGCCGTGGTCCAAACGAGACTGGTCCAAACGTTTCGCCTGCAGATGTGGCAGGCATCATCAGTGGCGTTGCTGGCGGGGGCGAAGTGTCTTTCTTGGCAGCACCGCGTAGACTGCCAAGAAAGACACTTCACCCCTGCCAGCAACGCCACTGATGATGCCTGCCACAGTTGCGGGCGAAACGTTTGGACCAGTCTCTTTTGGACCAAGGCCTACAAACCCGGAAACAACTAATTATGATGTAGAAACAGGCCGTAAAAGCCTACATTGTATGTTACAGCAGAAAGATTTAAGAGACCGTGAGCGAGAGTGACGCTCTGAACCAATGCGAATAAACACGAACCTCTGGTTATTGTCATATTCTATCAATCATTTCAGTTTCGGAGTTCTTGGCGGCGTCTTTGTGTTACAATCTTTTATGATGTTTTGGCGATTTTGAGTTAGCGTAGTTAATTTTTTAGTTTTTGTATATATTTTTCTTAATATTTCTTAGTACTTTCAGTCCTTGTAGTTATTTTTTCTGTTGGAATCATATACATACTATGTTCATTTTGTATCCACATGAGTCAAAAACAAATTCACAAGTTTTTCGCAGTTTATAATGTACCTGATATAGTCGACACCGTACTTCACAAATAAAATACATTGTTACACTGTTTAAATAAATTTTAAGAGATTTTTCCTGTTTTGGACTGGTCTGTGAACTGATTGTCTACAATCTTCACACATCTACAATTCTAAAATAAATAATTTACGAAATTATTACACTACTTTTTTTTTAGTTTCGTAATTAATAAACAAATTATTCGTTTTGAAATCATCTTCAATTCTTTCAATTAGAAGAGATTGCTCGAACATAAGCTCGTGAAAAAAATCTGGATAGTCACAATTAAAAAAACAATCCATTCTGTCCTGCATCCATTTTTGTCTTGAGGGAAAATATTCCAAATCACTATGAAATGTATATTACTATGAAACTGCTTGATTAGTTTTATTTTTTGTCAACATGGTAAATAATAATTTATGTTAGAAATTATAAAGTTTGTAATAATTTATATCTCAATTTTTAAAAATTAATTACGACTAATCCTATGACTACAGCAGATGGGAGGAATTCTTCAGGTATAAGATAATTCGCGCCCTTTCCCATTTCCATTCTCCTTACTACTCTAAAATATCCGCGGTTAAAAAGATTATCATAGAAATACTTACATATGTATCGTATGCTTATTCCCATGACTTAATATATATTTTATTTTTAAAACCTCTCTTATCTCTTACATTATTTCATTGCACAAAGGTATTCAATACCTATTACGGACAGTGGATACATACTACTACGTAATTTTTGTCTGAAAACATATCTAGCAATTTTTCGCAATTCTTCAGTTATTTGAATGGAATGTTATCAGAAAAGAAACAGGTGAACATATCACCCCAGAAAATCTTATGCTGCTACTCTATTTCGTTTCTTTCAGAGGTCTTTTGCATTTCTGAGTGATCTTGGAATTTAGTGCTTCAAGAATCTACAATTCACGGGAAACTAAAATATCAGAAAAAAAGTGTTATAAAGGATACAAACCCGTTATAATTATTTTCTAGTTTTTCCTTACATTTTTCCTACGTATTATTTGATATATACATTACAGTTTACACAATCTTTGAGTGGTGTCCCTTTGAATCCATTTCCGTTTGCAAAACCATTCTGCAAAATTAATTCTGCGTTGCCTTGTAAAACAGCATACTTCCCATTACGCATTTAGCAAGCATTTCTTCATTTGCAATGTAGCAATTCTGTAGCATTGCATTTCCAATGCTACAGAATAAAGTGTATCATATCTACTCCCAACAGCGAAACTTTTTTTAATTAGCACGTTTGTTGCGATTTTAATCCTTCCAGTAAACGAGTTAAATAGGTGATCTAGTAAGTCTAGTGGCATAACAGTCTAGTAAGTCAAGAACCAAACACCACACAGAATTTATTGACTAATTATGATGCCTCATGGTGTGTTGAAAATGAAAATGACTTTCATTTTTCTACATTCCGTATAGTTTTTATTACAAATATCAATGTTTTGTAGTTTATCGGTAAATCGGCAATTTGTAGTAATATCATAATCGGTTTCAGATAAAATCAATTGTTGCCTTGGATTTCACCTTGTATCTACTTCGCCATCTCAACTCCAACGATCAAAAAGTGTCGGGGCCCCGGATTAATTTCACTGCAACTGCTCTCATATGTATTAGTCTTTCCTTCAGTTGCAGTCTTCACGTCTTGAAAAACGGCTACTGCAGGAAAAAAACCGTTGTAGTACTCCAATGGATCTTTTTTCTCGGTGTAGGTATTTTGTAAATTTACCGAACTTTTTCTGTTTCCTGTGTGGAGAGTATGCTATTATAAATCAAATAAATGTGATTAAATCAAACTTGCTAATTACTTACTACGGGCTGAAATCGACAATAACACTCCTTTTCACACCATTTTACGAAGAGCGTAGATGTTGTAGAAACTTTGGAAAATTTTGTGTTGCAAACGGCAACATTCTAGAAACCGTGCGGTATATCAGAGAACGACTCGAAACTCTTAATGCCACGCAAAATCTAATATAGAAAATGAGAGCACCGAACTGATTTTATCAAAATTGTGGGGAGAAGAAATAGTACGAGCCTTGCAAACGAGAGAACGAGACATGAGGCGCGAAAATATTACCCGCGAATAAAATACGTGAGATTTATAGTAGAGATCACGAGCGCATCTCTCGCAGACTTATCGTGCGCGACGCTGCGTCTAGTAAATCATTCTTCGGTTCCTGAAATAAAAAAAAAGCGTGAATATGAAATACGTATTGTCACTATTGATGCCCGTAAAAATATAATGTGGCTAGATTGAATGATTGATTTTTCCAGGCGCGTAAACTTCAACGGTAATTCATCCCAACGGTAGGCGCGTAAACTTCAACGGTAAGTGTAGTGCATATTTTTTCGTCATGAATTGGCGGTGGCATTCTTCGTTGGAAGGTAAAATCCGGTGCTACCCCGAAATTCGGGTAGGTTTCCCCAACCAGAAATCTCCAACGTGCATAGCATTGCTCCAGCCGGGACAAGCTCTTAACTGGTCTCCCGGAAAATGTGTTAGTGTAAGCGTGTCTAACTAAGGAGTGAAGACCAGTGGAAGGAAATATTGCGCGCGGGCCATGGACAGTTTGTGAGAATACTGCTCCCGCCTTTGCTTAGTGTTGATAGAAAGCACGGAAAACTACTGCTAGAAGACTCCTTCAGATAGCGGCTGAACTCGACCTAGATATCTAGCTAGTGTCTGAAACCTTGCCTCCGTCTCGCTTCAAACCTTAGGACCTCCCGGTTAGAACCACCACAGACATGTTGATTCGCTGGGCACCATAAGCCGGTAAAATAACGACATTATGCTTCTGACTTCGGTGGTCTCCGGTAGTCGTAATTATTGGAGATGCCAGCGAGTCGCTGTCAGTGACCTGGTGATGCCGTTCTCGTATTGTATTTTGCACTCATAAACATTCTAAAAACGAAGTCGAATACAGTAGCGCTACTGAAAGGTGCACAAAACTGCACAGACTTTTTTTAATGGTGCGCGACGCGACGCGAAAACAGAAAACCAGTTACTGCAGACTTATGTACTCCGATTTAAACACTGTGGCACTTCGAGGTGACGAGCTGGTTGGAGAGGAGCAACACAGTCATCCAATCGTCAGCTTTGGTTAAAACTTAAATTTTTGGTATTGGACCTTTCGATTGGATGACAATGTCCCTCCGTCCTTCGAAGTTGTGAACTTGAAATCCCACTGTTTCCACCAAATCTGAGTGCACTTGAGTTTGTTACTTCGCGGTGATTATAATGCGACGTGCAGGACATGATAAAACCTGCTATCTAAGGTGAAGTAGAGGTTAATTCAGTCCACTCACGTTAGTGTTGCGATTGTGATAAGCTACCACATAGCAATCCGGAAGGTCTGAGCCTGTACACAGGCTGTCGCATCAAGTACATACACACCATTACGCAAAATTTTTATCTGAATCATGACTGTCAGAAGTCTTAAAGTGAGATTCCCCCTCCTATATTATCCATGTTACATTCTTAATACTGATGAGCCATCATCTCAGAAAATATTAACGATACCTATTTGAAGTTTATACTGTACATTATCTGTACTATTGCTTATTAACTGATGCACAGTGCGAAGAGTTGCTTGGCAGAAAACTGAAATATAATATTTTAGAAACTTTCATTATTTTCGAAAATATTTTGACTAATGTATTTATACAATTGAAACAAATAATGCTAACTTTTCAAATGTATATCTACAGCTTCACGTTGCTTAGTTGAGTAGTTTGTAGAAGATTCTATAAAATGGGTTCAATAGTTTATGAGAAATCGGTGTATTTGTAAAAAAAAACTGATTTGAGAAAATCACTTCTAAAGTTTGAAGTAGGAATTAACCACCATATTTGTTGTATTATTTTACATAAAAACAACATGTTCTACATTGTGCACTATGTTCGTTATTGCTGATATCTAAAATCTATTTTCTCTTCTTTTTGTGAGTTATTAGTCATTTTCTCAGCTGAGATCTCTGAAAGGAGGGGATTGACAGCATCAATTCTAGAGTTAAGTTTTTCATTTCTAAGCCTATTTTTTGCAATTCATACATTATCAACGACAATGGTCTTTACGATTGGATTTATTTCCTTTTTTCACAAGCTATTAAATTACCTTTACGTTTTGTCCTTTGAGTCGATGTAGTTGACATTTCTTTCACACAGCAGGCTATCCTACCACTTACCCTAAGAGAGAAAATAGCACTTACCTTAAAATAACATAGAAACACGCCCGCCAAATTACACAGATAAACAAGTTAATCTGAAACTGAAAACCACAGCCTTCAAGAGTCAATAGTTTCAGAACTATGTATGATTATGTAAAGCCACGGTACTTCTGAAACGTCAATTTGTCTGTGCCGATATACATTCAAAATGCAATCAAGTAATGAATAAAAGAATTTTTCAATGAAAAAAAAATAATTCAGAAATGTTAGAGATTATTTTCAGATTGAAAAACTAAATTCAATATTTTTTTAATTTTTTGGTTCAAAAAAAGTTTAAATCTCACCTTAACGCCCATAAAAAATTCAGTGTAAAATCTGTAGAAAATTTCAATAGAATCTTACGAGCACTAGTGCAAGTAAAAACTATGTAATATAACAAAAGTAACTGTAAATGTACCACTTGTTTATATGAGTGTGTGTGTGTGTGTGTGTGTGTGTTATTTTCAATAAATCCATGATAGTCGGTTAGCAGCATACAAATGTACATTTTCTTATTATTTTTTAGTAGCGGAGAGACTACCTCTAACTCCTGATTTACCCCCACCCCACAAGGTTAAAGCATCCTGTAGCTTAGATAATCGAATCTCCATAAGCGTCATTAAAACCTTGTAAACAATAGTTTCCTTCCTTTAAAAAAATACGCCTAATAATTTAATTTCGACTACACAACACCACGAGGTAATATACCTACTTCTCATTTTCAGCAACAGGTTACGAGAGAGTTTACTCCAGTATGTTTCTTTACAAGAACCCAAAACTTGTTTACTTAATTGCAAAATTAGTGTTAAGCGATTACGTGATTACAATTAACTGTTGTAGAATTTCAATATGGCTTAACGATATCAAGGCGAATAGAATCGGGATCTATAGAATTTACACTGAAAAACGTGGAGCTGTTTTTACGGAAATGTAAATAGTTTGTTTGATCTAATTTTCATAATAAAGTTACAAGTTATCCAGAAAGTTTAATATAAGTCACCTGAAACACTTATGAAATATTTACTCACAAATGTAAATTATAAAAGCACCTGTAATATAAATATAACAACGAAAATTTAAATTTCTGTAATGTTTGTCACGCAATACTTATTTCCAACTTTGCAATTCTGGGAGCTTCAGAGAGTTCAATGAACTCGCATTATTTGGTAATTATTCAACGGATTTATAACTAAGATGTTTTAAAGTATCGTAAGTTTTCAAATGTAATACTGTGGACGTGTGATTCAACATTCGCCATTTCAGAAACGTGAAAAGAGGCGTCTTCTATGATAATCCTCATTTTCCAGGCTCCCTAATACTTTACATAATTTATGCCCACATTTCTTTCGATCTCGCTCTTTACCTTTTCATTCATTTTTGAACTACTAAATTCCTTTCTAATTAACTCTATTATGTAAGTGATCAGATATTTAAATTCTTTGATCCGTCACAGCGTTCGTCACAGCGTTCGTCACAGCGTTCGTCACAGCGTTCGTCACAGCGTTCGTCACAG
>BOPP01000040.1:5094617-5110101 GCA_017312745.1 Gryllus bimaculatus | reverse complement strand
GTGTGGTGTGTATAGTGTGGTGTGTATAGTGTGGTGTGTATAGTGTGGTGTGTATAGTGTGGTGTGTGTGTGTGTGTGTGTGTGTGTGTGTGATGTGCGTGTGGTGTGTGTGCATGACAGTAAGGGGAGAGAAGTGGTAAATGATGAGGAATACATCGCGCGCGGTTCGTTTGTTACTGTATGGTTCCGGCATTTGCCAATATTAATATTGATTGAGAAACTATGAAAAACAATCAGAAAAACTGGCCGCTGAACTCTCCTCCGGGCAGAAGCCTAATTCGATAAACCTATTTACGAAGTCTCTATCGCACTGCGTGAAATTCCACTCTCCCTTCAAACCCACAATCTTCAAACGCCGTCCCTTCGCCCACCTCGGCCGCGTCGATTGCGAGAACCCTCTCACGAGTTCAGACGCAGCGGCGGCGTCTCGTGCTGGTCCAGCCGGTAAACGCGTGGGCGTCCGCATTCGGACGCTCTCTCGCCCAGACGCCGACGCCCACTCGCCCGTATCGCCGCTCACTCCTCGCCCACGCGCCCCCGGCGGGTGGGGCTTCGCGACCGACCAACCGACTGCAGCCCAAAAGAGCGGCGCGCAGTGGGTCAGAATGTGAAATCTCCCAGGAAAATATGACGTATCAAGTGACTTATGTTCCGCAACAGTGTATGCTCCCGTAGGCATCGCGATCGTGGATATTTCTAATATAATTTCAGCTGCCGCTGCTTTCCACTTACCCAATGTTGTTGTCCGTTCTCCTCCCTCTTGATTGTTTAATAAATCACTTAAAGTTTCAAAAAGATGATAATATTTTGTTCGAAAGTTCTGGTTGGCTAATCAATCGGTAATCTGCTAGCTGCTTCGCGTTCGCGGATATCTTGCACTGCATTCATGATTTACAGACTAATTATATCTAGTATATTCTCCAAGGTTTTGTCGGCCATCTAGTCACTGGAAAACACTATACAAATATTGTTCTTTAAACAAGTGTTTCACTTTAAATATCTCTACTTAACCGTTAGGCGTCCATATCTTTCGAACTCTAGCCAGCCTCTCTCAAACAAACTTGTCTTCATAGTATATCATTACATTACACAATTGTTCGATTTAACGAGTTGATACACGTGTACCAGTTTTATATTGGGGAAACCCCACTAGCCGTCGATTGGTCGGCGCCAGATTTCGCCATCCAGTGGGGGAATATCACCGCCACTTTGCGAGTAAACCATGCACTACACTTACGGACATAATAGTCTCAACAGTTGACGCGCCCGATATCACTAGTAACCATTCAATCACTAAACATAATGCAGCATTAATGTTTGTGAAGTTGTCCGTTCTCTTTTGCATCACGGAGCATTGTGCGACGGCGATCCCCGTGCCTGCTCTGGGCATCTGCCGCCGCTTGCAGCCGGCGCGACCTGTTGGCCTGCCAATCGCACAGCCGGTCATCCTTCCTCATGCCGTGCTCTTTGATATTCACCCGAAAATTGGAAGCGTTCGGAAACCGGGATTGCGTTTTGAACGGTCGCACGCGTTTTGCGATTTAGTTCCAAAGCTTCTGCCCTGCACTTCCCTTCTGTCTCAGTGTCCATCGCGCCATTAGACTGCCCGTCAGGCCACTCAATATTCTGTCGATGTTAATGTATGTCTATCCTACATGCGACTGTATGTGTAATATCAGATACTCGATATTCTAAACATATTGTGAGTAATAATTTGTTTCGAAGTTTAAAATAAATTAAATTATTCCAACATTCACTATAAATATACATTTTACTAAGTATCTTTATTGTATAAGTAACTCATTGTGTAAGCAATGTTTACCGAACATACATTTTTGTACAAATATGTACTAATACAATTTACGATCAATTAAGTTACTTTATAGTGTATGTTTGAAGCAATATATTTAGTTCTTAGAAACAAAACTGACTACAAAAATTTCAGCTGAAATATTCCCTTTCACATCTTGGCGAAGAGTAAGAGTTTGGAAAAGTGACCTTCATTCGTCGGAAGAGAAAAGCTAGTTGTTCTCAGTCTATTTATATTTGGGTGCAATCCAAAACGTTGCAGCTTGTCGAATGTCGAATTTGGTTTCTTCTTCTGATTGTTGCAAAATGTAGTAAATGCATAACTTAATTATTTATTGTTTACTTCTGAATCTGGTATTTATATTACTTTAGAAATGTACCTCATTTTTACTATCAAATTCAACACCTTAAACTAAAATTATTATCTGATACCAAAAATGTTTCCTATTTTTTTTAAAATTAAGCACATTACCTTATTTTAAAATGTGAAAACTCAGTTTCTCATTAATTTAATTGCTATTTACTGCATTTATATGGCAATGTCTGCGATATTCGTTGCAAGAACGTCTGACCTCTTTGTGAACGCTGCCCGCCACTGTCATCAGCCACCTTCCCTGTCGTGAACGCGCCGCTGCCCAGACCGCCAGCGCGCCCTCAATACATCTGTCGATACACGCAACGGGGTGGGTGGGGCGCGATGCAAACGACACCCGACCAAACGCCACCTCGGGGACGCGTTTATTCTCCAACATTTGCATTTTTTCCTGTTTTCCTCCAGCGCTCCTCTTTGTTCCGCTCCGCCCTTTGCCCTTTGTGCGTGGCCGACGGAAGGTTTAGGAACTCCGACGCGTGGAAGCTCCGTGTGTGTTGCATGTGTGGCGGTGAGGGACTGTGGGGTGGGGGCGGGAAGCGGACGTAGTGAGAGCCGGCTGAGCGGTGAGCGGTGGTAGTGATGAAGCTCGCTGCGGGTGTAATAAAGAACGGATGGTTTCAAACGAGTTTGGGACAGTCACTGTGACAGGTGCTGCGGTGTGCGGTGTAGTAATGTTGCCCGTAGAGAAGTTTTAGCTTGGATGGCTCGTGAATTAGTAGATGATTGTAATGTTGATGAGAGCTTTAGTACTAATGATATATAAATAATTATGATGTCATAGTATTCAATGAAGCGACGATAATAGATTTTACTGGGAAGTTGTAATGTTAAAGGTAGGAGTTCACGGTCATTATTGTGGATAGGGTTGATAGTAAAGACGAAAGGATTGGAGATAATGAGTTGGTAGTTACGATGATGATGGTGGTGCGAAAGATAATAGAACTAATAATAGGGATGGTGCCAGCGGTGGTGATATTGTGTGATAGTGGCGATGGTGTTCATGATTCAGAGATGGAAGCAGAAGGAGTTTGTTGTATAGTTAAATGGGGGTAATGACTAGAACAAATGCGAATGTGAGGGCATGCGAGCGTGAGTGTTGAACACGGGCGCATAAACATTTGAGGTCTTTAATGCCGTAAGTGTATTGCATGTTAAATCCTGGAGGGAGTGGCGATCCTCCCCCTCAGGAACGTTATATATATCTGATTCCGGGTTTTCTTTCACCAGGTATCTCCACCAGCGGGGCACCGACCCAGGCGGGAGAAATTCTAAGCTCATAAACCTTCACCCGGCATGGGAGGTATGTTACACCCATGCATGAAATCGTGTGTGCGTACATTGAGAGAGGAAGGGACAATAATAAGTAATGAAATACCACGGCGTACGGCATGCTTGCTAGGGCACTTCTCAAACATTCGCCCCATATTGATCAGTGAAATCACGAAGACTACCGATCACAGCATTCGATTGGACTAGTGGTTGCGGTGATAATCGTGCGGAGAATTATGGAGGTGACTACGAAAGGGATGCCGTTGATTAAGATGTGTGTTTGTGTGATGGAGACTAGGGAGGTTGCTGCAGTGTTGAATTGGAATGATGCATAAAGTAAAAAACGAAAGCAGGAAGATGAGATATACAACGCGGAAGGCCGGGGTAGGAATGGGTCCGGTATGTTGCGAGAGGTCTGTCAGTCGCTGGTGCCTATGAGAGCGGCCGGAGGGATGAGTCCGGGTCGGAAGTGTTCAATGATTCAGGCGACACCTCTGTGCTGTGGCGGCGCCCGCGGCGGGGGCAAAAGCGAGGAACAGAGCCGAAGGGGGGGAGGGGCGATGCTGCGAAGCCCGACAGCCGACACGACGCGCGCGCGCTCTTTCGTGAGGTGACTGCAGGGTACGATGCGCGGCGAACAACCGCGTCCCTGGGGGACGCCAGCTCTCGCTCTGTTTTTCATAGGTGGCGCCGGGTGGATCGGCCCGGGTACAAAACATCGCTTATCCCACTGTATGAATTTTCTTTTTATAAGACGTAGCTTGGTAATTCGGTCTTCTGAAGAGGTTTCTTTACAAAAAACATTATTGAAGGAGAGATTCAAAACGGTACACGATTTTACGTATATTCTGTTCATCATTATAATGTACGGAAATACTTTTTTTATGTACTAGCACACTTACAAGCTTTGCTAACACTAAGTATTGGAGGAAAAATATCCACTTGAAGCATTGCGTTTACCACGTCATGTCCTAGTAAGACAAACAAGAGATACTCGTTAGATGAACTATACAGATGACCACGAGAGTGGGTAGTAATTAAAGACATCTCATCCTTCTCAACATCCTCTAAAACCTAAGCTGGTTAAACTTGCAGTATTCACAGTCAAGGGTAAAAAAATATACAATGTTGCTGAGAGATTCCAAAATCCCAAGAGACAACAAACTCTTGAATGCCATATTTAAGTTCTGTTAGTTCAGAGTTCCCCGTGGGGTCGATGAATTTTTAAACGAGTCAATGATAATCGTTACGGCGTTAGGAGATTCACAACCAAATATGCACATACAACTAGTATATAATAGAAATGATTCCGACGAGGCCGGTACCGACCCATTGTGGTCTGTGAAAAATTAAAGGGAATCAATGATGATCACTGGTTCATATGGGAATCGACATCACAATATGCACCGACATCTGATCTATTTAATCAAGATGTTTTCCAACAGGTTCGGTACTAACACATTGGGCGGCAAATCTAATTCACATTAGATTTGTGAAGGGACTCAATTATGATCTAGGGGTGGAAGAAGGACCGACTGCTGAATATGCACTGACAACTGATCTGTATAATGACAATGTCCGCATCAGAGGTCGATAATGAACCATTGGTTGTCGATGGAATTAATAGATTGTCAATAAAAATATAGAATGACGATCAAGAGCTGAATATATACCAACTAATCTCGTCACAATGTTTCCCACCTGGGGCGATACCGACCCATTGGGAACGACAGATTTTTAAATAGAGATAATGATAACGATGGAGTCGAAATAATATTGACAGCCCATCGCTCTTTTGTGTAATAAATAAGTTTTATAATGAATTCAGTACCGACCCATTACCGATGAAAATTTAAGGGAAGTTACTGATAAAGAAATCGAATAGTATCAACCTACGATCAAACGACAACTGTTCCGAGTAATCCAGTTGTTTTCCCACGGAGTCGTTAACCACTTATTGGGGAACTACGAAATTTTAAAAGGAGGTGATAATGATTAAAGGATCGACGGGTTATTGCCACGTGAATTCCTACCTCAGACCTGTTTAGAACCTAATGTGTTCCAACGGGGTCGGTACCAACCCATTGAAGCAATGGAATTTTAAAGGGAACAAATTATGAATAAGGTGTCCAATATGCACCCGGTGAATATGCACAGAAAATATGCGTAATGAACATGTTTTACAAAGGGATCGGTACTGACCCATCGCTGGACTAAGGCATTTTAAAGATATATGATAATCAAGGCTTACAATTAAGGATATTGATTAAAGGATCGACGGGTAAATGCCTACCACAAAACCTGTTCCCGAACTTTCCAGCGAGGTCGGTAACGACCCATTGAAAACATGGAATTTTAAAGGGAACAACTGATGATTAAAGGGTCGAATATGAACCTGACGAATATGCACCGAAAAGAGATCTGCGTAATGAACATGTTTCACAAAGGGGTCGGTACTTACCCATCGCTGCACTAAGGAATTTTAATCATCTATGTTAAGCAAGAAGTATATTTAATTTATGATTAAAGGATCGACGGATAAATTCCTACCACAAACCTGTTCCTCAAACCAAAATCTTTCAACGGGTCGGTAACGACCCATTGAGAGCAATGGAATTTAAATGGGATATTATGAATAAAGGGTCCATATGCACCGACGAAAATGCAACGAAAAGTGATCTGCGTGATGAAATGTTTCAAAAGGGGTCGCAGTACTGACCCAATCGCTGCACTAAGGAATTTATAAAAACATCTATGTTAGTCAAGAAAGTAGATTTATTATAATTAAAGATCGACGGGTAAATTCCTAGCCAAAAAACGTTCCAAAACCTAAAAATGTTCAACGGGGTCGGTAACGACCATTTGAAGCAATAGAATATTAAAGGGAACAAAAATGATGATTAAGGGTCCAATATGCCCCTGACGAATATGCACCGAAGAGTGATATGCGTAATGAACATATTTCACAAAGGGTCGGTACTGACCCACTGCTGCACTAAAGAATTTTAATGATCTATGTTAGTCAAGAAGTAGATTAATTATAATGATTAAAGGATCAACGGGTAAATTCCTACCAAAAAACGGTTCCCAGACCTGAAATGTTCCAACGGGGTTGGTAACGACCCATTGAAGCAATGCAATTTTAAAGGGAACAAATTATGATTAGGGGTCCAATATGCCCCTGACGAATATGCACCGAAGAGTGATATGCGTAATAAACATATTTCACAAAGGGGTCGGTGCTGACCCATCGCTGGACTAAGGCATTTTAAGATCTATGATAATCAAGCGTTTAGTATTAAGGATAATGATTAAAAGATCTACGGGTGAATTCCTACCAGACCTGTTCTTAAACCTAAATTGTTCCAACGGGGTCAGTAACGACCCAAGGAAGCAATGGAATATTAAAGGGAACAATATGATGATTAAGGGGTCAAATATGCACCTGACGAAGATGCACCGAAAAGTGATCTGCGTAATGAAAATGTTCCACAAAGGTGTCGGTACTGACCCATTGCTTGACTAAGGCATTTTAAGATGTATGATAATCAAGGATTTAGTATCAAGGATAATGATTAAAAGATCTACGGGTATATTCCTACCACAAACCCAGTTCCTAAACCAAAAATGTTCCAACGGGGTCGGTAACGACCCATTGAAACAATGGAAGTTTAAAGGGAAATGATTAAGAGGTCCAATATGCACCGGGGGAATATACACCGAAAAGTGATCTGCGTAAAGAACATGTTTCAAAGGGGTCGGTACTGACCCATTGCTTGACTAAGGCAATTTAAGATCTATGATAATCAAGGGTTTAGTATTAAGGATAATAATTAAAAGATCTACAGGTAAATTCCTACCATAAAACCTGTTCTCAAACCTAAAATGTTCCAACGGGGTCGGTAACGACCCATTGAATCAATGGAATTTTAAAGGGAATAAATTATGATTTAAGTGTCTCATATGCACCGGGCGAATATGCACCGAGAAGTGATATGCGTAAAGAACATGTTTCACAAAGGGGTCGGTACTGACCCATTGCTTGACTAAGGCATTTTAAGATCAATGATTATCAAGGGTTTATTATTAAGGATAATAATTAAAAGATCTACAGGTAAATTCATACCACAAAACCTGTTCCCAAACCTAAAATGTTCCAACGGGGTCGGTAACGACCCATTGAAGCAATGGAATTTTAAAGGGAATAAATGATGACTTAAGTGTCTCATATGCACCGGGCGAATATGCACCGAAAAGTGATATGCGTAATGAACTTGTTTAACAAAGGGGTGGGTGCTGTCCCATCGGTGGACTAAGGCATTCTAATGATCTATGTTAATCAAGGGGTAGTATAAATTATAATGATTAAACGGGTGAAATCCTACCAAAGACCTGTTCCCAAACCTAAATTGTTCCAATGGGGACGGTACCGACCCATTGCAGCAATGGAATTTTAGGGAACAATTGATGATTATGGGTCCAATATGCACCAGGCGAATATGCACTGAAAGTGATCTGCGTAATAAAAATGTTTCACATCGGGGTCGGTACTGACCCGTCGTCGTGAAATAGAAGCATTTTAAAGATCCACGATAATTAAAGGGTAGAATTAAGGGCAATGATTAAAGGATCGACTTGTTAATTCCTACAACAAACCTGTTCCCAAACCTAAATTGTTCAAACGGATTCGGTACCGACCCATTGAAGCAATGGAATTTTAAAAGCAACAAATGATGATTTCAATGATGGTCCAATATGCACCTGACGAATATGCACCGAAAAGTAATCTGCGTAATGAACATATTTCACAAAGGGGTCGGTTCTTGCCCGGCGCTGAACTAAGGCATTTTAAAGATCTATGATAATCAAGGGTTTAGAATTAAGGATAATGATTAGAGGATCGACGCGTGAATTCCTACCACACACCTGTTCCCAAACCTAAATTGTTCCAACTGGGTCGGTACCGACCCATTGAAGCAATGGAATATTAAAGGGAACAAATGATGATTAAGGGATTTAATATGCACCTGGCGAATATGCACCGAAAAGTCATGTGCGTAATGAATATGTTTCACAAAGGGGTCGGTACTGACCCATCGCTGGACTAAGGCATTTTAATGATCTATGTTAGTCAATGGGTAGATTTAATTATAAAGATTAGAGGATCGACGCGTAAAATCCTACCCAAAAACCTGTTCCCAAAGCTAAAATGTTCCAACGGGGTCGATAACAACCCATTGAAGCAATGGAATTTAAAAGGGAACAAATGATTAAGTTGTCCAATATGTACTGGGGTAATATGCACCGAAAAGTGATCTGCGTAACAAACATTTTTCACAAATGGGTCGATACTGACCCATTGCTGGACTAAGGCATTTTAAAGATCTAGGATAATAAAGGGGTAGAATTGAGATCGACTGACGAAAAAAGCATTCACAGGTGATTTCAGCAATATATATATATATATATATATACCTGAAATCACCTGTGAATGCTTTTTTCGTCAGTCGATCCCAATTCTACCCCTTTATTATCCTAACCCCTTTATTATCCCTTTATTATATATAAATACATATATGTTTCCCAACAGGGTCTGTAGCGACCCACTGGGTGCCTAAAATTTTACTGGAATTTTGAAAGCGGTCAATGATGACCAAGGGATCGAAGGAGCATCGGCAGACGAATATGCGCTGACCACTGATGTGTAACCAAGATATTTCCCACGGGGTCAATACCGACCCAATCAATGGAATTAAGAATTGTTTTATGGTTTAAAGAGAGTCAATATTGATGTAGGGGATGAATTAAGAGTCGATATCCGAATTTGAACCAATAATTGGTCTGTGATATCAAGATATCTTTAAGCAGGTTTGGTGTCAAAGAAATATTAGAACAAGCCAATGATGATCAAGTTGTCGATTCAGTATTGAGAACCTACTACATCCTAAGAATAGTGTTCGATAGTTGAATGTGCAGCGACAACGTTGTAAACTGTTCAACGTAAACAAGATATTTGTCAACGGGGTCAGTAACGACCCATTGGGTTCGATAAAATTTTACAGTCAATGATGATCAATGGTTCGAAAGAGGCTCAACAGTCGAATATGAAGTGACAACTGATATGAGTAATCAAAATGATTCCCAACAATTTGACCGGAGTCTAAAATGCACCACTGTTCTGTGTAATCCCGTTTTAACTGATTATAAGTAATGCAAGTGAAGGTGTTAATTATTTTCTTGAAGACATTTTATTTGTCAAATAATAAATGTTTATATTTCTAAAATTTGAAAATTAAAACTGAACAAAATTAATAAAATAATTCTGTATTGAATAATTTTTCAATGTGTATGTTCTTATTCTTTTTCTATACAATTGTTAACTAATTATACATTTTCAATTATTTTTGTTATGAGTGTTTCTTATACTGTATAATATAGAAAAACTTTAAGGGTGGACAATGAAGCTAATCATTCATTTGTAATAGGGTCATTGCTAGTAAAATATTAGGAATCCCTACTCTAGAATCAAAACTGCTCATGACGTAGTAACACCAATTTGTTTATTTTAACAGAGAAATCCCGCGCAAAAGTTCCTTTATGTCTGTAGTATGTCTAAGTTCAAAAATGTATGGAGAGCTTTTATCAGGTTATTATAATGAATCAGTGTATTTATGATTTGCTACTAAGTAATGAAAGTGATGAGTGGCGGTTGTGCTATTCCATAAACATTTCAATTTCTTTTTCGTATTTGTGTTGGTGTCTATACCGATTAAAATTTTGAAAATTTTCAGAAACCAAATCTTATCACAGACTTTTACACTAGTATTCACTCTGTCTATGAATTATGATGAACTCATAGTGCATTATTGAAACCACTATAAACGTGTAAATTAAACCTCCGCGGCTGACGTAAGTTAAATATTTGAATTGCCGGCAGAATAATAAAAACAAAATCAGCACTCGTGCACTCGCGGGTGACAGAGCGATCCTCCACCACACTCGACCCCCCCCCCCCCCATTATCGAATGAAGTGGACAAGCAGCCGTCACCCGAGCGTTCTCAACAAAGAGTTGGTGAAGCGCTCTCGCACGCGTCCGCGAGAGTTCTTGCGCCTGTCACGCGCCGCTGAGCCGAGCCGAGCGGTTGACGCGTGCGGAGGGGGAGACTCTTCGCGCGTCGGCCGGCCGCCGGAGGGTGAAATTGACGCTCGGCTATCTGCGGCCGCCATCGAGCGCCCTCCAAATCGAAATGGCCGACCGTTGCCTCTGCGTCGTCGTTGACCGAGTTGATGGAGTGCTCCCTGTTCGGACTATTGCGGGTTTTTGGGCGGTAGCTACCCAGCTTGGTCGAATTCAGCTGCTGTCTGGAGGAGAAGAATTCCAGCTGCTGGGTAGTTGGTGGGTAGTTGTTTGTGGGTTTTTTCTGGTTAATACCATATCAACGCCTGAGAAGTATTCTTACAAACGAGCTACGGACCGAGAGCAATGATTGATTTCTCTTCCTTGTCCTAACCACTCCCCATGCGCATACTTTTACCTATGTACACAACCATTTACATTGGAGAATCCTACCAGACGGCCGCTCTGATGGAGAGGTGTTTGTGGTCTTTCTGGTCAATACGAACGAAAGGGCTGAGAAGTAAGATAACAAACGAGCAACGGACGGAGCGTTCATTCCTCTTCCTTGTCGTATCCTATCCCCGTGCACATACTATCACCTAAGTACACTACTTACGTTGGAAACAAGTCATGAGCTTGTAGCTTATTCCGGCTGGGGCAGTGTCCTGCTGGATGAGGTATCATGGGGATGAAAAGACATGCCGACATGTCTTTTCATCCCCAGTGCCAGGTTTTTGCAACATTCTTGTCAAAACAACACACTTACGTGCACTACGCCACCACACATGTCGTTGACCAGTCGGGAGCTTAGAGCTTGTCGCAAGTGGTGAGGTCGTGGCAGGGGAAGTTATCTGGAGGGGGGTAACCACTCAAGGCGAAGATTTGGTCGGCGCCAAAGCGGGGAGAAACTGAGATACAGTACAAAGTTCACTCACATAGTAGGTAACGAAAATACTGCTTATTAATTCCAACCGGTCGGTCGTTCATTCGCCCGACCCTCCGACCACCCAACCGTCGGGTCCTCCGCACGCGTTGCGTGTCGTCCAGGCTCTCGAACACCTCACGGGGCGCGCGTGGAGCGACGGCAGCGCACCTGGCGGTGATTTGCATAACAATCCACCTGCCTGTCACGCTGTCAGCTGTCACTTGACGCGGTTGACAGGCGGCTCCCGCAAGGCGCGAGCGGGCGAGCGCGCGCGCACGCCCGCCCTCAGTCACCACCCGCGCCTCCTCCCCCGCTGCATTTACGCCTGCGTGCGGTGTTGTTCTTTTGTCGAAGGGTGGCGAGAGCGCGTGGGCGGGCGGCAATTGCGAGAGTCAACCTCTTCGCTATTGAGCTGGATGGTGCCCCACGGGCTCTTGCGTTGTGCGAGCTTGAAATCGACAGGCGCGAGAGGAGGCGAGTGATGTTGTGAAGGGCGCTTTCTCAGTTGAAAAAATTCGTCCCGCGGTGTTCGCTTTGATCAAGTGCATCGTGCTTGTTAAAACTTGACTCTCTCAACATTCCCAAAAATTAGAATTAGTTTTGCAGAATTTAGAACCAAATGCCGAACGTTGGAGATTATTGTTGCCAAGAGGTGAAAAATATATTTTTGTCATTAAAATAATGTTTTCATAATTTACATCAATTCATATTTTGTTTCTCGTTATTCTTTGACAATAATTTTTTCTATGCAATACCTGAAGATGTATCAACAAGAATTCATACATTAGAAAGTATCTATAAACATTTGTAATTCTAAAATCACATAAATTGAGTAAACACTTCTGAACCATAGAAAACCTGTGAGAGAACGTCACTGAAATACATTTTATAATGTTGCAAATACATTAAAACATATGAAACGACGTCAACAGTAAAGACGCCATAGGTGTTTTCTCAGAAAGCGCACTGATAATATTTCAAGAGAGATGTCACACAGAGAACGTTTGCTTATTAAATTATTATTGGTTTTGTCTAATATATTATAGTAATACAAAATTAAATCAGCAAAATTAGTTTATTCTTATTTGGTTTATTGTTAATAAAATTTAAAGGGGATATTCTCGAAGGAGAATTAGAATTTGTTTCATTCTCTTGATCTTTGTAGTTTGATAATACTTGTTTGATAATGTGAACGTATTTTCCATTTTTTCAGTATATTTAATTACATGAAGTCGGTCTTTATTGTCTTAATGATAAAAAATAATATGTTTTTAAGGGAGAGTTCTTTCTCGCATCTTTAGAAGATTTTCTACTGTGTAGTAAAATCCACCTGACCTCGTATTGAGAAACGTTTTTAGAGTAATTAATTTTCTCCGCAAAACTGGCGTTCCCAGAGGGCCTACATATAGCAACAACTTACCCTACGGGTATTTAAGTGATGAACGTGCGATGTAAGCAAAAAAACATTAAGAAAATAGCTATGGAACTAATAAAATTCACCATTTTCTAAAGTCAACGAATGTGATTTTTAAAAGTATTCTGTGCTCCAAAGAATAAATAAATTCATTGAAAACATCCACTATTACGATTAACTTTTTAAAAATATTTCTTCACTAATTCAAGTCAAGTTACTAATCCTAGTGAGGTTTTTTCTTCAACGTGCAGTTTAATTCGTGGATAATCAATCTCTGGCTGCTTGTATAATTACAATAGTCGCATTTTATTCTTGTGAATAGAGAGAACAGACAACTCTTCGTCTCTACTTGATCTCACACTTAGTGTTCCATATACTCTTAGTTCTCGTTCCCTTGTCATACCCAACAAGCGTACTTAAGAGTTTTCTTCTTAAAATAAGACACTCAGATAGCTGTAAGATAATCTGCTGAAACTATGATAGCAATCGTTCTCTCCTATATCTCACACTATAGAAAATTGGAGGCCCAATAAACCTGTCTATTGAACTGACTTCTGTTAACCAATTTATTTACATGACAAAATTATCCATTGTCTTTACATTTAAAAGACTCTCTAATTCCTTCTCCTCTCCAGAAGAATGTATAAAAGGTTTACAACTTTCAAAAACCTAAAAAATTGATACCTTATTATAAATACCCTTTTTTACCTACATCACATTTAGAATAATCCCTCAAACATGTTATTAATATCAAAGGCTACTGTGTTGTAAATAAATAAATATGTGTATCCATACCAATGATGTAAGTACCCACAATATTGACAATTTTTTACCATTCATATGCGTATATGAATTGTATGTAATCGAGTAATGGAATAACTGTAAAATATATATATTCTTGTATATATTATAATTGATACTCGTGGTCGCTTTTGACACAGTAGTTGAAATGCGAACTTAAATACATTTTTTTTACAGTTATTCACTTTTCTTCTAAGAGAAACGAACCCTACTCCAACATTTATATTACAACCACAATTGATCAAAGAAGGTAGCAAATGTATTGAATTATGGAGTGTAAGAATTATTTCATTACCGTACAATGGGGTGAATAGAAACAGTGTGATGAACAGATACAAAACTTCAAGTAAGAGAAAAAATATTGTAAAATTTATTGTAATTGTTTCTTAACCTAAATAAACAGACTCAGTATTTTTATAACAATTTATTGTTAAACAATTATGAGATTTCGATCCTACTTGGTGTCTTTTGCAAAAAATCTAGTGTCATGTTTTCTTAACATCAAAGCACTAATAAATAGTAAGCGTTTTGATGAAAAAGTCATTGCTATGACAGAAATAATGTAAATTCCTGTTTTAGTAATATTTATCATATTATAACTGATACTTTATGGAATAAAATAAGTGGGATGGTACCACTGCTCACTTGCACTGTCACTATAATAACATGTTATTTTCGGTTGATTCTCTTTCTGTTGAAAACTTCTTACTTACAGTAGCTACATAATTTTGTTGCTAATGTATGTACGTTACTAACCCAAGTGTTGTTGTTTCAAATATTGTTGGATATTAAATTTGTCTGTGTAGTTTTCCTGTTACTCAATTTATTTTAAAGGATGTTCAAATATTTTACCTTGTAGGATGATTAGAAAGACATGAACAATGTTTACATTCATCTCATCTGTTGTCAGTGCTTTAACAATATAGGTATTAAAAATATAACATTTGCATTATGTTTTGACTGAGCCTCCTCAAGAAGGTGCAGTAACAATTGCGAAATATTTACAAGATTGAAGAAATAGGATTCAGGACGAAGTAAAAAAATTTAACATTATTATCTACAGGATTAATGACTGTAAGGCGAATAGATGAAACAAAAGAATTGGGGGAATTACTAAAAAAAGAGACGAACGTATACACAGTATAAGAAAAAGTTGAATTAAAAATAGCGATAGCGAAGATTTAAAGTAACCGAGAGGATCAATTTAAGAATATTTAACACTCTTTCCCATATCAGTAAACGAATTAAAAAAAATGGAAATTATAATGGAATGTAATGATATGTTAAATAACATTTTCAAACGTTTCTTATATTTTATTTCAAATGTTATTCTCCAAGACACAACGGTAATCATAAATATACACTGCAAGGCGTAATAAAATATGTCTTGTTCAGAACCAATATTCCGTCATCAAATAGATGCTTCAATTGGTAGATATGCTTGAATTTCTCAAAATTAAAACTATTCTTATATTGGAAAGAAAAAAATATTAAACGTAACATGAGGATTAAGGGTTATAATTGTACTCGTGTTAATTAAGAGAGCTCGCTTCTATAGTCGCTCGTTTTTTTGAACATACCACTCATACGCCTCTTTATCTACTAGTTTTGTTAATTACGATTTGATCATATTAATAAAGGAAACAAACACAATATTGCTTTCAAATTTAAAGAGAGAAAAATATAAATTTGTTACAACTATGGTAAACAAAGGTATAACGGGAAAGACTGTTGGTTACTAAAAGGCAGAAATATTTATTACATTAATATTATTG
>BOPP01000040.1:5078143-5094542 GCA_017312745.1 Gryllus bimaculatus | reverse complement strand
TTCAATTACAATAATTAAAACACGATAAATGATATTAAAGACGGCGCTGTAGCATTTCATGAAGAAACAAATGTGTTCATCATGCAAGGAGACATCATGTAATAAATTTAACTAAGAAAGAAAAATATTATTTTTACTTCTCCGTATACATACGTATATAAGGAGTAAAATACGTAGTATAGGGAAAGTTATGAATTGCCGCGGAAAATCGAATTCTAGATTTCAACGGATGTAGATGTTTTGGGGTCCTCTGGTAACGAAAAAGTGTTCTTTTTCAAAACGTCCGTCCGTCCATCTGGAGTAAGTGAACAACACTAGGACCTAACCACGTAAAAGATATTATCCAAATTGAAGAAACCTCTGTCCATGCGTCAGAGTCGATGATCTGAGATTTTGAAAATAATTCAAGTAGTACTTTATATAAAGCCCTTAGAATTTTTCATTTTTTTTTCAAAAATAGCTCCATTTTTTTCTTTACATTTCTTATGCAAATATAGTAAAATGCACTAATAAATGTGGCATAGATCCTATTTTCACGATTAAGTCTCAATTTTCGAAAATTTCAAAAGTTTCCATTTCTCGGGATCTTCCTACAACAACAATATTAAAGATATTGATTTTTTCTTCAAAAAAATTGTTGTCAAAAGTTTTTTTCATTAATGTGCTGCACATTTTTTGTTTTAAATATTAGTATTTTTTGCGCACTAGTTCGTGCAATTTGTGCAATTTTAAAAAATTACAAAAACGACTTTCTCAAAAATCGCGTGAATTGTTTTAAAAAATCTTTTGCTAGGGATTGTGCTAAATGCACTCTATAAGATGAGATCAAAAATGTATTTTTATACTTGTATCTCACGTCGTTAATACAAGTATTTACATTAGGAGCAATTTGCTCACATTATATTGATGAGTACATGTGCTTTAAATAATGTCACAAAACATATAGAAAACTCAACCGTTTTCTGTCAAAACTAACTCAAAATTTCGCAATTTCAAAAACGTTTAAACGCCATTTTCTCAAGAACATCTCCAAGTTTTCTTTAAACATTTCTAACGGATAGTGCTAATTGCACTCTTTAATATGACGTAAAGTTAATTTCGGGATATTTAAAAAAACAGACGCACACAAATGTATTTTTTAATATCTCTCACGCCGTTAATATGAACTTTTAAAGAAATTTGTTAACACTGCTGTATATGTGAGTTAATGTTTTTTAAATGACTTCTAATGAAGTTTTTTGAAAACTCCATTTCGTAATGAGAAAAGTGCTTCAAATTTCGAATGTACTTTAGCGATCAAGCGCAATTTTTTGAAAAACTACTCCAAATTTTTCACAGAAAATAGCCATTTATCACACGGTTATACTGTTCTTGAATATTCTTAAAATAATATTTCCGTTATATGATTAGTAAAACGAAAAATTAAGAAAATATTTAACAATGTATTTTGGGTGGCGATAGATGGCAGCAGGTACGCGCATGTGGCAAGTTCGAATAGCTAACCGAGACCAAAGGAAATAGAAAACTAATACAGGAAAGTCTGTGTTTTTTACAGTGAACCATCTATTTGTCTGTTAGCAGAAGTGTAGTAGCTGCAATCAACAAATGATATTTTATTGAACTTGTTAAAGGAAAATGGAGGTTTCTTAAAAAATAGAAGAGAAGATAGAAGGCAGAAAGAAACCTGAGGAAAAGTCAAATATTTAAGATCATATAATGAATTACCAAGTAGAAGGCTTATGCATTACTATATAAATAGGTATATAAAACAAGAATTTATAACTACTCGCTCTTCTTAGAGTAACGGAATTGCAGAACGGGCAATACAACCCTTCCACTAAACGTCTGAGCAAAAGTCATATCAACAGCAACACATTTACGTAATTTGCCTAGATGTAATTTTCTAGCACTTAATGTGAAATATACATTTTGCAGAAATCTTTCATCTAGTGCCTAATACCTATATTAAAATATTAATTGAATCTATTTATCTCATTAGTTTCTGTGTATTCGTATGCTAAGTTACATGAATTGTCTTTCAGTGTTTCATTGAATTCAGAATCGAGTTCCGCAACATAGTCGTTTAGCTTTTTTTCCTCTTCTTCTGAGAGTACCATTTTTAAACGTCGCAGTTACCTTGTAACACTTTCCTTCAACTAATTTTAATAAAATACATTTAATTAATTATCGCATTGATCTAATTATTATATTTTACTGCTTTTAGACTTCCTCAAAGTAGATTTTTTGTACAGAGTGAAGCTATATAAGTGAGTGAAGATACATAATTACAGCTTGATATCAGTCTTAAATCATACATTTAAAAGTCTCTAAATATCGAAAATAAGTTAATAAAGTTGTTTAAAGTATTCCATTGAGTATGCACGCATTGTTTGGTATAACTTGCATGCGTACTTTTGACGAACTAATAGAATTTCAAAGAAAAATTCATAAATGACAGCCCACGTCAAACATAAAATTAACATTGCAATGAAAGCTTAGGTTATAATATACTTTTTCCAAGTACATAGATCATTTTGAAGGAAAATCGTTACATGGATCACAGAGCTGAAGTGACAGAATGAGAAAATAACATCAAGAAAGGCAAAGAATATTTCTTGCATGGTCCGCTTTCTACACGAACAATATTTGACAGTGAAGGCGGCGTGAGCGATGTTCCCATCCTCCCACACAAGAACATTACTAATGTGTCGACTGAAGAATTCTGTAGTCGGAAATTCTGTAGTTGGAAAATTGAACTGCACACTTTTACGGACTGCGTACTCCTCGATGCTCTTACCCTATATTTTGAATTGTTTAAAGTAGTTGTCAAACTATTTCTAACAAATTATTAAATATATTTGTTACACAGTAACAATTTTCAGTATGAAAAACATTTACTGCAAGAAACATGCATAGAAAGTTATCACCTATTCGACAATGTGACAGTAGTAAGAATAAATGGTTATTTATGCACTAAGAGTGATATCAGGGTGGTAATGATAGAGCGGTGACGAAAATCCCTCGGGTCAAAGGCCCTCGAGAATCTAATTCAAGTTATATTTCCATATTTCCTCCCTTAAGAGAACATGTAGTATCATTCAATTGTTTCCATATTCCTCTCGTCAACACGATCATCTCGATCCAAGTAAGTTATGTAGTAATTATCGAGCTTCGTATCGAGTACAATAACAAGAAACAATGCATCACTTTGGTATTTCTCCACTTGCAAGTGACCAATGAACGTTTCGCACGCACCGCAGTCGCCTGGAGAGCGCTGACTGAGCAGGAGAACATTCCGCTCATAAAAGTCGCGTCGCTGGGTGACGTTGAGGGCGAGCTGTGGCTGGGGAGGGAAAGAGGCCGGGGCCTCCTAGAGAAGGGAGAGTTCGCGCAGGCCGCGATCTCAAGGCGAGCCGAACCTCACCGGAGGAAATTAGCACGCGTGTGCCACAGACACGGCATAAATCTGGGCTTTGCCCTCTCTGATCCATAAATCCCGTTCCTTACATCGATCCGACCACTCTCGCACCTTCGGCCTCCGGAAACTCTTTCGCCGCCCCCGCGCCGCCCCCATCCCCTGAAGCCCCGTTCCACATTTCTCCACCCTCACTTCTTCCCGTCACTCTGTGCTCCTCCTCTCGCTTCTCTGCTTCTTCCAGTACCTCCCCGCTGCTTCTTGCTTCCCGCCACTTCTCCCTGCGCTTCTCCGCTCTTATCCACTCTTGTCAGTTCCTATCGGGTTATCCCCGCTTCTCCCTGCTCTCCTCTGTTTCTCCCCGCTCTTCCCCGCTTTTCTTCAATCTTCCCCTCTCCTGTTGGTTTCTACACGCTCCTCGTTGCATCTTTCAGTTTCTCACAGCTCTTGCCTGTTCATATAGGGGTTATCCCCGCTTCTCCCTACTTCTCCTCTCTCCTCTGCGATTATCCTGGCTCATCATGACTTCTTCTTGCTCCTCCTTTCTTCTTTCCTCTCCTTCCTGCTTCTCCCCGCCCCTATCAGTTCCTTACATCTTCTCCCTGCTCCTTCCCGCTCTTCCCTGCCTTTTCCCGATCTTCCCTGCTACTCCCCGCTCCGGACTTCCTAGCTTCTCCCCCTCTCCCCTTTGTGCCACCACAACACCGTTCTGCGAGTATCCTTCCCCCTACATTCCGCACCTCGCCCCTTCACCCCTCTTTCTCGCTCGCGTCCCCTTACCCTGGCCCGTTTCCCCGCCTCCCGGCAATTCACCCTTTCCTGCGTAACTCCCACCCCGCGTCGTCCGCCGCACTCCGCAGGGACTTGGCTTATCCCTCTAATACTTTTCATTTCGCGCCCCGAAACAGTCCTGCAAAAATCGCTTCTCCGCTTGAACCGCCTCTCTGCCGCCGCCACCCCCGCCTCCTACCGCGCCCGCCTCCGCCGCTCCCCGCGCTTCAATTTCCTTCTCTCCGCCTCTCTAACCTAGTTTTCGGCATCTCGCCTTGGCGTCTTGAATCAAAGTCTTACGGCCGGATTGATCGGCTAAGTTGGCGGCACTGCGATTTTTCACGGTGAAGGCGGCGCGACCACCTGCGTCGTACCTCCCGCGCGGCGTCAGGGGTGTCCAGCCGCCTCGAGCTCTCGCCGCGCCACATCTGCGGCGCTGCAACGCTGTAGGGTGCGTTTGTGTGGGAGCGAGATTTTCGCGGTAGGAGGATACTTGACAATAGGACGACATGGGACTGTTCATGTCGACGGTGTACGAAGTGATGCGCCCGATGAGCAGTGATGAGCAGTGATGAAAGCGACGAGAACTATTGGTTGAGTGTTTTCCATATTTGTGTTGTATCCCTTCCAGTAATAAGGATGTTGTTGGTCTTGCCAGAAAGATGAAGTTATTCAAAACCATTAATAACGTATCACATATTCTTCTTTTTATTACTTTTACAATAATTATTCACATTTTAATTAATCGTGCACAGTACACTGATACATAGTGCCCGTGATTTAGATGTTATACAAAAAATCTTATCAAAGTATTACTACCAAATTATTAATTAATTCTGCATCAATAAATAAAACACTAATCACTATTCTAGAGAAGACGCCCAAATACATATTGATGTGTGAATTACAGAACATATTAGTATTGATGATTGTGATTACAGAACTTTTGAGTTTCTATTACTTCCACGAAATTTTCTGACAAATGAGCGCTTACCAAGGAAGACTACTTTCTAAAGAAACTACTGCCGGCAGACTTTAATTATTATTATTATTATTATTATTATTATTATTATTATTATTATTATTATTATTATTATTATTATTATTATTATTAAAGATATATTCAGTCATCCAGCATGAAGGAGAATTTATGAAACTTACTGCCGCGTCACCTCAAGTCAGATGGGATGGGGAGACGAATTGGAATTGAGATCATGCGCGCTCCCTAACCCCCATATTTACACTTTTGCTATCGTCTATTGTCTATTCTTACACTGTGGAATGATTATTTCATTTCGTTTGAGCTTACGCGTAAAGAAAACGTAATTTTTAAAATTAATAACTGCAACCTATAAAACAATGTTCATAACAAAGCTATTTGCTTTGCAGTCGAAGTTTGCTGTTCACTGAGACAATAAACAGAGTGCAAGTTGTGATGATTCATGTTCCATTATTCCCTTGGTGTCATGAGCTGTTCGAAATATTTCACAAGTAAACAACAAGCAGGACCTACAGGTATTATGTACAATCATAATGACTGTTTGGGGCTACGCATGAATAGGTAAATGTTAGTCTGCGACACATTAAATATTTTACTTCAGTTCCATGTAATCTTAACGCACCTGGAGGTTTAATAAACATAAACATTGGGCACTTCGACAAGTGTCGTACGTTAATATTTCCACTTGCTCACAGTGATGATGTGAAGTGATTGTTTTAAATTTAATATTACTATTAAAATGTACGTGATGAATTGAGTGGATATGTTTTATCTAGTATTTTACTAGAAATGGAAGAGATTTTTCAGTCCAAAATGTACTTTTGTGTTTTGTAACATCCTAAACAGAATGAAAACTTAATTTTTACAATATTTACTGCAAGGAGTAAATAAGACGGATCTCTAAATGATCACACATTTTATATTTCATAGACGGTATAATAGTCGAATATGTATTTGATGGAACCTATATTTACCTGATCGTTCATGGTTGGTTCAAAATCCATTACAAATTGTATAATATAACTTTCTACGTTATTGACCCTAGTATTGATATAAAGGAATTTTATTCATCAAAGTGATAGGAAAAACATCATACAGCAGTGAAGAAATAACGCCTAAAGAAATCTAGTGACAGGAGGGAAAGCTGAAGTACAATTAGTAAAGCTGAAAAATTAAAGGAAAATGAATGTTTGATGCTAGATAGAAGCACAAAGTTTATCTTAGGAAATACGATTTAATAGGAAAATAGCAGTGAACAAGTGACATTTAGTAAGTTTATTTCACGAATGATATTAACTGTATTAAACTTTCGAAATACGCTAAATATTAATTATATTAATGAAACTCGCGTATTGAGTGAAATTCACCTCTTGCAATTTATGTTCATATTACAAACTTATGATTGGCCAGTACCGAGAAGTGTCGGATAGAAAAAATAAAAAGAAAAGCGATATTTATTTTTCAATACTCTGCCTTGACTGATGCCCAACAGATTGCTGAAAGTTGTTTTAATGAGTGCAATATCATTCATAATATTCGTCAATATATTGATAGTTATGGGTTCCGTACTTATGACCGGAATAAGAGAAGTGGCATTTAAATTTGCAAGTAGAAAATGTTACGACATGTGATTGATACGCTGCAATCTCATAATCACAATTGCAACCTCACTAGCGTAATCTTACAATCGCAATCTGACTATCAAAATAAAATCACTTTTACCATCTATATCATACACTATATTGAGACAGCCTTACTGACATACATTTGACTTTAATTCAAGCATTCGTATCACTACGTTGTGTTCAGTTGTAATTGATGCGATCCGACGTAATATTTGGTATTTGTAAGCTGTATTTACACGTTTATCTGAAGATTGGATCCCATCATGGATGTCATCATCCCATTTTATTACTAGTGCTGTAACTGAACATTTAACACGCTTTACTTGTCCTAAAAGTAACCACTATTACTACAGACTGTCAAAACAGGATTATTTTTAAATTTACACCAATATTCAGTCCACTTACAAAGTGAGAATTCACTTCGTTCCTTCTAAAAACGTCTGGTATACGTCATAATCTGTATTGTAAAATATCACCTTTAAAGGAATTTTGAACAAAAAAGTGTTGAACTGACATAAAAACCTAACTGAAAATTTCAGAGTTTTGTGCTACAAAAATGGATGTTTTTTATACTATTGGCCTACAACAGCCAAAATGCTGTTGTACTGATGAAAAAGGAGTCCTCGAGCTTCAACACTTCGTTGCCTTGATAGAGCACTCGTGAATACCGAAGCTTCTTTCTGACTCATCACATGATGAGTCAGCGGTATCATAAGCATCGACCCACTGGGTACGAGAATATAGTCGTGACATGAGATAACAGAAACTGTGGATTAACAAAATCAGATATTTGGATTTTTCAGTCAAAATCGAAACTGGTTCATTGTTCTATTTTCTCAATTTGCTGGGTTGATAAAGAAATCATAGACACTTCTCACATGGACGGAGGCAAATAGAATTGGCCTTAGAAAACTTTAGACTACTTTTGTTCTATGGTTAATAAAATTCATTTCAGTTACAATCTTGATTTAAGAATGGAAGAGGATTAATAATTTTCATTTCTACAATTCCCCTATTTATATTGTTTTAATATAAGAAGAAAAAATCTCTGGAAGAGGCTAAAGGGAAAAATATTTTCATCAGTTAGGTGCTTGCTTTTTTATGAAGTCAAAAGTGTTCTCTTACTGCAAATGCATCAAATTTAATAAGAACCGTTCAGGACGCAACTCATTTTATTGACGTGTCCATTGGGTAACAGGACCACCTGCGAGTGAATAGTCCATTTCATGATTGAGAACTTCTCAGAAAGTTTGAAGCAATATTTGCCAATCTTCTCGAAAGACAAATATTGATTCTGAAATGTTTGTTCTTTTTTTAGGAAAGGCGCAAATACGATAACAAACGTTCTTTAGTATCTAAATATAGAGAAAGTTCACCGCACTTTATACTCTCTTCACTCGAGAATAAGCAAAATTGCGTGTTACTATAAAGGGGAACTATTGTGGCACTTCTTTAACATTAACTACAAAAACTAACATGCCTTGAATTCGAGTAAATATTCACACTACTGCGTTCGACGTCGTTATGGGGAAGAGAAAACTTGGAGAAACCTTGGCTAATTTTCTCAATTTACATCTACTCTTCACTATTTTCCACCCTAACAACACTTTCCCCATGTACGCTTCCTTTCAGCCCATTCTTTTCTTTAGCTTTTGCTCTATAATGCCACTACTGTTATCGAACTTTAACTTATTTCTAATACCTCGCTACAAAACGCCCGTCTATCCAATTCGTATTTTTCCTTGCCTTGGTCCTTACTTTACCCCCTGACCCTCTTCCGTTCTCTCCACTCCGGTATTTAACATTAAGTCTCCCTCGTTCTCCTTTTTCCTTCACTGCTGCTTGGATCTCTCTGCACACTTTCTTATTTCTTCTTTCACCCTTCCACCTTTTACCTGCTTTTTTTCTGCCCTTCTTCTACATATCCCCCTTCCCATTTTCCCGCCCTTCACTCCTCAGTCCCTTCTCCAAACACTGCTCTTTCTTCATGCTATTTTCCCCTCCCATCCCATCCCGGGCACCCAACCCTTCCCAGCACGTGTAGCTGGCGTCACATTTGAATAAGAGCAGTGATTAGCGGTCGAGTGACGTGTGTTGTAGCCCCTCCCTTAGCTCCTCACTCCATCTCGCCCTACCCTCTCCACGCCACTTTTCCCAACCCTCACCTCCCCACCCCTCCCCTCACATATCCTGTCCACGCGCTCTCTCTAACTCAACCCACTCTCTCCACCCCACTTCCACTCTACCATAACACCGCCCACCCACAACCATGCCCCATAACACGCCACACAACCATGTCCCACTACACGCCACCACACCTCTGCCTTCATAACCACGCCACCACACCATGCCCTACCGCCACCCACCGGCCATGCCCCATAAACCCACCACACCATGCCCATAACACGCCACACAACCATGTCCATAACACGCCACCACACCATGCTTCATGAACACGGCCACCACAACCATTATGCCCCATTACACGCCCCACATCCATGCTTCATAACACGCCTTACCACCCATGCCCTCATAACAGCCACCACACCATCCCCAATAACACGCCACCACACCAGTGCTCCTCATAAACACGCCACCCACACCATGTCCCATACCACGCCAAGCCACACCATGCCTTCATAACACGCCAAGCACAAAAACCATGCCCCATAACACGCCACCACACCATGCCCATAACACGCCACCACACCATGCTTCATAACACGCCACCACACCATGCCCCTAAACACGCCCACCCCCATGTCCCATAACACGCCACCACACCTGCTCATAACACGCCACCACACCATCCCCATAACACAACCACCACACCATGCCCCTAACACGTACACCACACCATGCCCCATAACACGTGGTCGTGGCCACCCAACACCATGTCCATAACACTGCCACCACACCATGCCCCATTAACACGTACGCCACCACATCATGCCCCATAACACGCCACCACACCATGTCCCATAACACGCCACCACACCATGCTTCATAACACGCCACCACACCATGCCTCATAACCGACCACCACACCATGCCCATACACGTCACCACACCCATGTCCCAAATAACACGCCACCACACCATGCTTCATAACACGCCACACACCCCTGCCCCATAACACGCCACACATATGCCCATAACACGCCACCACACGCAATGCCCCTACCGCCCCGACACATGCCCAATAACACGGCCACAACCATGTTCCATAAACGCCACCACACCATGCCCATAACAACGCCACCACACCAATGCCCCATAACACGCCACACATCCATGTTCCCATAACACGGCCACCACACCATGCTTCAATAACACGCCCCACACCAATGCCCCATAACCCGCCACCACCACCAATGCCCCATAACACGCCCACATCCAAAATGCCATAACACCGCCCCCACACGCCACTACACTCAGCCATACCACTCTCCATACGCACTTTACTCAACCTACTCTCTCCTCTTCGCTCCACCCAACCATATCCTCTTCTCGCCCCTCCACCTAGACATTCTTTCTTCACACCCTCCACCCAAACGTATTCTCTCTACACCCATCCATTGAACCATACCCTCTCCACGCCACTCCACCTAAACATATTTTCTCCTCGCCACTACAGCACACCCTCACCTGCCCTCCCCCCACCAGACACATCTCTCTCCCGCCGTGCGCAGCCCTGCGTCCTTGGTTCACAGGCTCTATCGCGGTGTCAGCTGTTCAACAGTCAATACTTTTTGGGAACTGGTTCTAACGGGATTAATAAGGTGATACTAACAGTATTCTTCTTCGCTTCACGTGTTAGACTACTGCCCCTTCCGCCCTCACAGTGACCCTAACATAGTATATTAGTATGTTGTTGCAGATATTGTATTTGGTATTATAAAATTGGTTTTAATTTTTGCAAGATAGTATTTACAGTTCAGTAATCTTTAATTTACGTTTAGTAACATTTTATGTAATTGGAAATTCATATATTTAAAATTACATAATTTTATTCAATGTTTATAGTATTTTAAATAATTCAATAGAATTATACGATTTACACTCTGCCTCGCCATTATTTACGAATCGATAACTTTATCCTCTCTTTTACGTCAATAAAAAATTACACATCAACTCAACCAGCTCCTTTTGTGTTGTTTCCGTTTGCATCGTTATTGATTCTCAACTTGCCTTATCTGTTTGTGCCCTCCCAACTACTTTGCAACAAATTGGTCATTGCAATGATGTCTTTGATCCTTGCACCTGTAATGCGAGCCATCGAAATACGAAGTTGGCAATGAAATACGGAATGTTTGAACAAAGTTTGATAAAATGCTTTGAATAGATTTTGACTCCGAATTATTTAAAATGTTACTCCTGTTACACAGCTTTCTACTGGAACATAACAAGCATATTATGTTCATGTAAAAGATATATATTTGAAAGAAGAGATTCGCTGAACCACTCTCTCGGCAACATTTTGTAAATGGTTTCTTTTCATATATAAAATCATAAACGTAGATTAACCGAACCTTTCTAATCAAATCTAATCAATGAATTTCGTTTTATTTCCACTCTACCTATGATTTCTGCTCTCATTTACGTCGAATTTGAGGTATACAATATTATGAATTATCCTTCATCTTTTGCATAAGAAACGATTCCGGCAAATAAGTTAAAACCACGAGTTTATAAAAACATCATTACCAAAAATCAATAGTAACTGACATACGCAGAATCTATTGTTTTTAATTCAGTCATTTCCACAAGCATTCTTGTTCCTAATTAGTGTAGGAGAAAGCTAACAGAAATTACAGAAAACAACCATTGGAACATGGTCAACGGACATGCGCAACAATTTACTTTCCATTTAATAGAAAATAATACGGATACATATATCCATTTTGCGTAAGTCATACCTATCTTCATTAAACATCTGCACGTATACTAGCCATTTATCACAGAAACTTCACTGATTTATTGCCACAGTTAAAGCATGGCTTTTCTTTTTTACATAGATACTGAAAGTTGTCAAACCAAAATCCTCTCATAAATTCTAAAATGTATTTAAAATATCAGTTTCAAGTAAATAGGTTAGACACCAGTCACCCACTCTTTAGCTGGATGAAATCATTAAATCTATCATATCCATCCTTTTGTGATTAATTTCTTGAATTTGAATATCCAAATGAAGTTCTCAAAGCTGAATAGCAAGCACATAAGGAGTGTTATGTTTAGTATACATGAAGAAAAAGATACAGTATATTTTATGTATATAGATGCAGTAATGCGATGCGATTGAATTGTATTGAAATATTGTAAATGTGATTAAGTTTTTCTTGTAAAACATACCATTTAGGATACATTAAACTCTTTTTGTGTCCAATTTCTGATAAAACGAAAGTTCTTTAGTGTTCAAATAAAATTGGTTTTCTCAAACAACGTCTATAACTTCTGGCTTCCCACTCAACGCTTGGTAATGTCGCCTTCTGCCAACAACTCCCCTTTCCCCTTCACCTATCCCTCATGGCCACCATCCCTCCTCCCCTAGTCCCACCACTGATCGTTCACAGCCCTCTCTCCACATCTCAACAATGTCCCCTTTCGCCAATCCTCAACGTATTTGCCCAGCCGGCTCACAGCACTACCGCCTCCCTCCCACCCCAATCCAATCCCCACTTATACCACATGCCGCCCTACGTCTCTCTACCCATCAATCTCAATCATCGAACTCACATCACACACTCTCTTCCACACTCCTCCAAACCAGAACTACACCCATTCTCGTCCCATTCACACCCTCTTGACACCGTTTGCAGGAAGTAAAGACAGCTATAGTTGTAGATTCACTACACGTTGTAGATTCACTGCATGTAAAAGATACTCAAGATTAAAAAAGCTTTTCAGCTAAATTCAAAATCGCCTATTTCGCACCCGAGTAATACCTTCTTTCTTCTCAAGATATATGGTAAGATGATAAATTTGCGTGGTCAAAAGGAAGATCGGTCATAATAGTCAGAGGCTTGCCACGTAAAATAATAGGTATTAGCCTGGTTAAATTTCATAAAGGGCAAAGGTCTCCTACATGCAGGGTGGGTGGTTGGCTTATTAGTAATTCTTAAATTATTGTAGTTTGGTGTATACTATTCACTAGTCTTTTTCAGTTATTCAGTATCTTTCTTATATAAGATTTCTTCAAGCAGTACACTTCCAATCCCTTTTCATTTCTTACTCTCCCAAACTCACTTAACACTTAATAATTCATAACATTTTCTTAACACTAGCGATAAATTCACTTATACTGGGCTCTCTTCTTACTCAGTAAAATAAGGCACTAACTAACCCAACACCGCTTGCCTGCCAACCCTTTTCCATCCCTCTTTCCACAGCCTCACGCCACCGCCTCCGCCCCTCAACCCGACCCACTGCAACCGCAATCCCTACCCTCCCACACTCCACTTCACCGTGCACCGACTCCCTGCTCTGACCACCAACCTCTTCCCCCGAATTCCTCTTCCCTTCCTCCAGTGAAACACCTCATCGACTACCACCCACCACCCACCGCGATTCCTTGCGCGAGCGCCAACCGATTTACGGCACACGCAGAAATTAGAAATTTGCCCGCGCCGCTCGCGCCTTGCCTCGGGCGGCGCCAGGTCGACGAACAAAAAAGCATAAATCTCGGGCGAAACAAGCCGTCGGCAGCGCGCTTCGGGACTTTGCAGGCGCGCGCGTTTCGTACGCGGCGCCTGCTCCGCCGCGCGGGAGCGGAGCCAGCGCCGTCGCCGCCTCGTGCGCCGCACAGTGGGCCCGAACGACTCCACCAGCACAGTAGCTAGTTTGCTGACCGGGAGACGCCGCATCTTACACATAGTTAGCAAGACTGCGCCAGTGACTAGGACAGCCAAGTAGCTACTGACTCCGGCCGCGGAAGCCTACGCTCTCGCTCCACCAGCACACGTTTTTCGAGCCGCGCAAAGCACATTCTATTATCGCCCGTTCTCGCTGGCTTGCTTTCTCGGTCTACGATACAGATATTGATTAGTGTTTGCGGGCGCGTCAACTGTTAAAGTTATTAGTCCTTTAAGTGTAGAGCATGCGTTATTGTTGGAGGTGGCGGTGATCATCACCGCTGGATGGCGAGATCCGGCGCCGATCTATGTCGGCTTGCGTGGCTTTACCCAACCAGATATATCCCACTAGGGTGGCATCATCCCAGCTGGGACAAGCTCTAAGCTCCCTATTGGTATTCCGATAAGTGTGGATATGTAGTGAATGAAAATGGTGTGTGTACGTAAGTCCAAGGAAGAGAAAAAAAGGACACACGAGGTTCATGGCCCGTTTAGTAGGGTACTGCTCCGACACTCGCCTTTTGTTGGTTGGAGAAACCACGAAATCACAGATAAGAGCAGTATACCGCTAGAATTCTCCTACAGCTAGGAGCTGAATTTGATCTAGCTCACAAGCTAGTGTCGAAAATCATGCCACCGTCGGAACTCGAACTAAGAATTGCCGGTCTGAGGCACAGCAGAGAGTCAGAGAGAGAGAGGCAGAGAGAGAGAGAGAGAGAGAGAGAGACAGAGAGACAGAGAGAGACAGAGAGAGATAGACAGAGAGAGACAGAAAGACAAAGCGAAGGAGACAGAGAGAGAGAGAGAGGGAGAGAGAGAAGGACCAAGAAATGGTAAAAGCGGGACAGTTACTGTCACACACTAGGCCGAAAGATCAGCAAAACACCATCCTAGAGCCAGAAAAACCTCATTTTATTATCGACATTTCTCGGTGACATTCTTTTACAGACTCATCGGGGGGGGGGGGGGCTAGCGCTCTTCTGTGAAATCTATATGTTGGTCGTGTCAAGGAGTGGAAATGTCGGTATCGCTAATTTTGGACTGTCCGCGACACTATCTGTGGAGCGTACTAAGTACACAATTTGCTGATAGTTCGGTGTATTTCGCTTGTGATATACACCATGAGCTCTCTTACGGAGGATAAAATAATTTAATACAGACTATTATTTTCAATATTAAAAAATCTTGAAATTAAAGCGGTTTCTCCTCACGACAGTCTCTTCTCCGTGATTATAACAGAGTAGTCCCCATCCAATATGTAGAATCAAAAAATGGACGGTTGGTACTAGTGCGCAGAAAAGAAAAAGTACGTGTGAAACAGGAATGAGTAGTGGGCAAATGTCGAAAATGAAATTGAGCCTCCTGAATTTATTGGCTCTTGTACAATTAATAGTACTTTTAAATGTGTAAAATAGGATGTTAAGTTGTCAGACGTTCAAAGTAGATGTTACAATTTACCTGCTGAAGTGCGGCTGCTGCAGTGGGCGTATCTTTCGAGGAACGCGTGAATGACACAACTTTGATAGCGTGAAATGCCTAAATAGTAATTTACGAAGTATCGTAAGACATTATATTTCAATACAAGATTAGATATTTCAATTGATTTATTGATTAGCGATTTCGGGCGCGTCAACTAATATGGCAATTAGTCCTGTAAGTTTAGTGCATGTTTATCCTATGGACGTGACTGTGATCGTCCCTTGCATGTGGTGAGATCTGGAACTAACAATTCTGTTCTTCCGTACTCAGTCGAAATTCTTCAAGTTTAATAAATTTCCAGGCAATACAGTTCGTTCGTTTTCGCAAATTATTTTGAAAAATTTACTGCTGTACGCTCTGAAGAAGGCCTGCGCTGGCCGAAATATCAGTGACTAGCCATCATATCAGTGACGCGGCTCGCCCCGCATAGACTGGATAACAAAGAACAGAGGGGAATTCTAGCAGTTGACTACTCTGATCGGTAGTTCATAGTAGTTTTCTCCGATCAAAATCATGCAAATGCCGCAGAAGTATCCCAACAAACGAAAGGTACGCGACATTTCTTTGCTCTTTCTTTTACTTGTCCACCCTTACACTAACATGCACTACTCTACCAAACATGTCGGGAGATAACACAAAAGCTTAGAGCTTGTGCCGGTTGGGGCGGTGGCCTGCTGGTGGGAGATACCTTGTAGAGGAAAATTCCGCAAGCGGACGTGTAACTCTGCACCGGCTTTGCCATCGAACTACAGAATAATAGTCACCTCCTACAAAAATGCACTACACTTACGGAACTAATGACAGTATCAGTTCACGCAACTTTACAGATCATGAACTTTACCGTGAGCTACCCATCAAAGTAGTAAGTAATACACGCTCTTGCTTTGTTATCAACCATGTTTCTATATTAGCACGTATGTTGAAGAAGTTGTCATTCGAATGCAGTTGTCCAAATGTTCATCAATCAACCGGCTCCTCAACATGTTTTTTAATGAATTTCACAGTACAAAACACAAGAGAAATAAAATAACATGCTTTCACTAATCACACATCAGATACTGACTCACACTTGAAAGACGCACGCAAATAGTGGGGACGAGTAATACAGATGATTCAAACCAAAAGATTCGTATAAAATATCCCCGCGAGCTACCAGTAGGTTCACGAGCTACGGTTTGGCGACGGCTGAAATAGACAATAAAAATCGACACAATTGTATTTACTCGCTTTCATTCCTTTGGCATTCCTTATGTATGTA
>BOPP01000040.1:5024067-5048215 GCA_017312745.1 Gryllus bimaculatus | reverse complement strand
GGGAACGGAGGCAGTAACGGAGGCGGGAACGGTGGCGGGAACGGAAGCGGGAACGAAGGCGGGTTCGGCGGTGGGGTGGAGGCAGATGCAAGGATGTGTCGGCGCGCGATCTCTCTCCCTCTGGCGGGGGTGGGGCGCTCGGCGCTTCGCGTCGCGCCAGAGATCAGCTATGGACCGGTTCCGTCTCTGCGACCGACTACCGCCGCGACAGTTGGGCATCCGCTGCAGACAGTGGTATTATGCGCTCACAGAGACGCGGAGCGATTTAATGTGTTGCTGTTAACACTATCTGCGTCTTAATGGATGAGTACATGTGGAAAGCTAATGCAAGATGAAAGAGCTATGCTGGTAGTGGTGCAATTTCAATGCCTGCTATTCAATCGAGTTAATTGGTCTTTCTCGTGTTATAGGGCTTCATCTGGTTGCCACATTCCCCTCGCTTTCTATTACATTTCCTATACTGTTGATCAAAGATATCGTATTGCTAATTTTAGTAGTTGTTAAATTATACGGAAAGAGTACTTAAGCGTATATTTTTTCAATTGTTTTTAATTGCTCCTTGTGATTGAAAAACACACGCTGTATTCGTAGTAACAAGAGTAACCAGATAGTTGTGTTAAATATTCATAACTTGTAGGTAATATTGTTACACATTTTACGTGTTTTTAATTTGTTTGTAGTTGCATCTCTCAGTACGACTTTTAATTTCCATATAAGAACGGTTAGTAAACTCTTCATTCAGGTATGTCACTTCGGAATAAACATAGCAAAACTTTTTATGGTTTTCATTTTCATAAATTTTGAATATTAAATTGAAAATTCTTATGAATTTAGTCAAAAACGAATGGTTATTACAGAAATGATAATATAATAATAGTGTGTTGGCATCATCCGTTCACTGATGAGAGGAACATTGACAATTACCACATTTGATGAATAACAATGAATAGGTAAACATAAATATATTTAATGGTATTGACCATAACTGAAAACAAAAATGATTCCGCTATCCCATTTACCTAAAATGATTCTTGCAAGTCATCAATATGTGCACGAGCATGATGACCGATCATTAAATTTATGTGGCTACTGAGTAGTAATTTTTCCATAAGAGGTTTTCACAGCTGTTTCATATATTATGTACAAGTATATATAGTATTGTCTAAAATTATAACGTAAAATATTTACAAATAAGTAAATATTGTGCATTTCACCAATTTGATAAGACATATTTAAAAATGTCGGATGGCAGAATATCACTAAATAAGATAATGTACAGACAGTGTTTTATTTTAAATGTGTGGATGGATTAGACTTGGTACAACTCACATGTTACAGGAGGAATGAACAAGAAAATTCGTGAGAGATGCTGTATATAATTTTTGATTGAACGTTGCACACAAGTATCTTTACAAAATTCCTAGATATACAGATGTAATTAATAAAAGAAACTGAAAAATGAAGAATGACAAAATATCACAAAATAGAATCATGTATAGACAATGTTATATTAGTAATGTGTATGTAATAAACGTAATACCATTTACTTTTTACAGACGGAATGAACAAGAAAAATTCGTGAGAGAAGTTGTAAATAATTTTTAATCGAAAGTCCCACACACGTATCTTTAGTAAATTTCTAGATATACAGACGTAATGAATCGTTCAGTTCCCCATAAAACTCTAGAACCTTTCTTCCCGAGGCTTTTGTGCATTATCCCCCACCCCCTGTTTAAAGTTCAGAGGCCCAATTTTTGACGTTTTACCTCCTATCCAACGGTCGTAAACGCAGGCCTGCGCCCTCCGTTTACGCCCCAACACCCTCCCTCCCTCCCTCCCCCCTCGTCACACCCTCCTCCGCCTCCTCTGTCGGCGTTCACCTGCGATTTCGTGCCTACAGATAAGCGCCGCCCCGCCGCTCGCCGGCGCTGCCAACCTTCACACACGCGATATTTTCCGTAAAAGGCTTTAAGTGCCCCCGTTATAAAGAGTGGCTACATTAAAGCCCACCGAGAAGCGGCACAAAGGGGGGACGGGGGGCCATCGGGGGAGAAGGAGGCGGGAAGAGAAACGGGAAGAGGAAAAAGAGAAAGGAACCTTTGTCGCATTTATTAAATGTATGCGCCGAAATCACCCGCCTTTGGAATTAATAATGTATTAAGTTGTAAATCTTGGCGGCTAGACGGGTCTCTTTTTTTATCGGTGGCGTGTCGCTAGAGAAGGACCTAGTTAGTAAGGTTTCCGAGGGAGAAATCTCTTGGAATAACGGGAAATGAAATTATAGAAGTGGAACGATTTACGTGACGGGGAAAGAGTAATGGCGAAATGAATGGCAAGATTACTTTTTAGTACTCCAAATAGACTTGAGAGGAATCTTTATGATTCTTGCGATACTCCCGTTTTTTTCTCTCGTGTGAGATGTTTTGCAAACCTCTTTCCAACCATAAATCGTTAGATTTCTTTACAACTAAGGTAAAAATATTTATAGTGAACTTCGCAAATATGAGTTGAAATTGCTTTATCTAATCTTTCTCCTTTTTTGGAGATTTTTAGAAATGATCTGTTGCTTCCCGCGCAGCACCCGAAATTCGTGTTCAAATAAACTGTTATATTCCGCCCCGAGTGGGGCCCTTGCAGCGTGAAAATGTCATCTCTTGGAATGATAAAATTTTATAACCCATTTTTCACCATTATTGCATTCTTGCATGTTCATAAAGGCGTTGCCTCGTTTCCCTGGTTGCACCGGTTTCCTGCGTACACACACACACACAAACACAAAGCAAGTTAAAATATATATCATTTCTGCGAGAGGAACTTGCGAGAAAGTACAGCAGCGAGTCCTTAGGACGCGGCTTACAAGCAGCATTAGGGAGATTACGTAATTTATTTAAACAGATGATGGTTCCTTTGCTTTATCTGCTTAACAAAGACGCATACCGGGGTGCGGAGCGGAGCGGGTTGGCGCGGCGTGGCGCGGCGCGCTGTACCTTTTGAAGAGCGGGCCATTGTACATCATTTGTTGGAGCATTCCTCACGGCCCCGCCCCCGCCCCTGGACCGCCCCTCGTGTGTGCCCGGGGGGAGCGAGCGGCGGGCGTTGACGAGTGGCGGGGCGAGGGCCTCCCGAGGAGACGAAGTCGGCAAGGAGGCGGAGATGGGCGGCTCGGGAGGGCTACGACTCAACAGCTCGTTATGTAAGTTTGTGTTGTAGAAACTTGCGCAAACAGCTCCGGCGCCAACTTACTCCCCCGACTGGGTCTGACGTCCTCGCCTCGGCGTGTCCCGCTCGTGCCCCTCCCGAGCCTCCCCGCGTCCTCACTCGTCGTCCTCCACCCCGTCCCCCCGCCCGGCGCGTCGCGGCGGCGCTTCGAGATTCCGCGATTTTTCTGCCACCGCTCTCAGTCATCCGCTAACTCGCTCCTCGGCGCCGATTGTCACCCTTCGTCCCGCCGCCCTTGTCCCCGTCCCCCGTCCCCGCCTGCGTCCTCGCTCCCCCCACCCACCCACCCGCCTTCGCAAACGCGGACGTCCTCCGCCCTTCCGGAGGGGATCTGTTTTATGTTGGCGACGAGTTAGCGGTCGAGTTCGATTTTGTATTCAGTTTAGAGAACGCCTTGGACTGCTGCACCCTAGCTCGCGATGCGGAGCGCAAGTTTACGCAGCGCGGCAATGACGTGGCGGCGGCGGGCGGCGGCGGCGGCGGTGTGACAGCCAACGACTATTTCACGCGGTTTTATGAGGCCGCCGGAAGCGCGGGGGTTGATTTCCGGTTGAAGAGGGGAGACATGCGCGCAGTTGCGAGTGCAGCTGCCCTTGTGGCTGAGAACGTTGCGAGATGTCTCGACTCTTGGTAGTAGTTTGCGTGCAGGGCTTCTTGAACGTGGAAGCTAATATTGCGAGGCAAACTGCGATTAGTCTGTGGTCGCAAGATGCTGACCTGCCTGCACACTGCGTTTAGAAATGTATGAGATCTGCAAGCGCGTTAAAGATGCAATATTTCAATGTCACATAATACATTTTTGAGTTTTTAAAAGAGTTTTGCTCACCGAAAATCGGCAGAATTATTTCAATAATTATTCAAGTTCAAGTAATAATTTACTAGAATGAGAGAAAGTTCTATTTTTTTCAGTTTTAGTGGTCGTTCAACAAAACATTATAAGTTCACGTCTCTTACAGTTTGCTCATTTCACTTCAAAATTTAAAAAATCTCCTTTACACTGCAAAATTATTAAATGTAATAAGAGTAATTTAATGAACAATTAAGAGGTATGTAAAGAAACTGAAGAACAAAAATCAAATTAAAGAAAACAAAGAATACAACTTTCAGAATATTAATTTTTATTCCAGATTAGTTACGGTTTTGTGTAAAATTGATCAAAATGAGCCACTTGTATTTTGTAATGTGCCTACACTTCATAATTACTCCCCCCTGTCGTAAAGTCCTTACTTCTCAAAAAAGGCTTGAACGTATTTTTTAAATAAATGGTGGTATAAAGATGGTAAACACCAAATAACCAATGACGAGTTAATTCAAATGAAAGAATTAAGAAGCATTACAAAATATCTTCAACAAATAATTAACATTTTGAAATATTTTAGACCAGCATGACTCTTGACATGTATTGACGTAAATGTAAGCTTCATGGCTCGAGAAAATGGATAATAATGAACAAAATATTTATTAAAGACTTTTTTTCAATTAGACGTCATATTTCAGTTCGTTCACATATATGACATCTGATTAGAGCATAGAGTCGCAGTCAAAAACGAGGAAACGTGAGCTGTTTCTGAAGCACGGTCCTCCACGACGAAAAGAATGAAAAGAAAGTTCGCCATCTGAACGCTCGCGAAGGAAAATCTCATTTTCGAAGAAGAGGGAATGTAATACAATCCATTCGCGAATTCCTATATGTTCCGCATCGACATTTCATTCGTCGACGTGATGACGCTTTTTTCTCATGAATAGAGCTCCTCCATATATCGGCCGCTTGTCGGGCAAGTCTTTGACTCCGAGAATCGGAGGTGGAATTTTTCCCCCTGTCGCTCAGCTAAGAAGCTCACTCGCCGGAAAGTGCGCAACGCTCCTTCTTCTGCGCTTCTTTTTTGTCACTAGATATTTAATTCTTTGGAAGAAGACGCCCCTTTTGAATCCGACGTATTGAGTTTCTCGTTATGTCTAGATGTGCGATTTCTGTTCGGTCGGTCACGACCCCTGAAACCTTCACCGCCAACTGGATTCGCGCGAATCCTTAGCAAATAAATCGAGGAGGATATTTTGTCTGATTCTTGAATGTGGAATTTCGCAGTTTCTGAAACATTATGGTTTTGTAGGAACTTGTTGAGTTTCAAATATCAGTACTGGGAAAAATATTCTTATTGATATTTAGAAAGTATTCAACTTCAGCGACATGTCTCCATCCTGTTTCTGATTGCAAGCAAAATAATTCTTTCAATTTCCTGTTTCTCGTCACATTACAATTATAAAAATCGGAGACCCTGTAAATTTACAAAATTTATTCTAAATTAATGTCTGGAATATACTATCCTTTATGTAATTAACTTTATTCTAATTATAGAAGAACATTATCGGTTTATTTTGTCAAGCAAATGCTAAATAATCAAGCAAGATTGTTGGTTAAATAGTACACATAATGTTTACAAAAATATACTTTTAATGAAGTCTACGTTTAATCTTGAGTTCTTTACTTTCAAATTATTGGATATGTATTTCACACAAAGACTTTTTGCAATTGAACAGTCATTGAAGTGATTTTGAAGTAGCATGCTTATTATTTCATTGAATTCCCAACGCGACTTCGGCTCTAGGTACACAATTTCTTCGCTTGTAACAGTTACTCTGATGGACCAGCAAAGAGTGCGCTATGCAAATTTAATGCCCAAAAAACAAGGGCATAGAAACATAGTTGTATGGCATTGTATCTCAGTTCACTACAGCAAACAAGGTTACCAAAATAGTAGCACCAACAGTTTTTGAGAAACTAAACAGATAAATGTATTATGAACTACAAGGGTACGGAAGACATTTCAGGCAGAATTGTCCACCATCCAAGAAAACTACCATATTTACCCTCGACGTAACCCCAACCTGGGCTCTATGGCTCCCACAGGTCTCTGATAAATGGGCTGCCCGTCTTGAGGTGCAGTGCACATATAACAAGGAAGCTCTCTTAACATATTTTCGCGTATTTCCTAGTATATTTCGTCGATTGTTACATTTCATCTACACGGCCGTCCGTATCGTTCGTTCGTTCACCAGTCCGCTTAACTACCCATCTGTTCGTCTATCTCTCCTTTCGCCTAACCTATCTTTCCCCCGTCTCCCTGTCCGAGAGTCCTTCTTTATCACTCGCCCACCCATCCGCACACTCGTCCTCTTACCTTTTTTGTCTTCCTCTCCATTCACTCTTCCACCCGCCCTTCCACCCTCTCTTCTAGCCACCCTTACACCCATTCGTTCGCCATCCGCCTGCACAGTGTTGCGAGCCACCTTTCTCTGCTCTCTCTTTCCTTATTTACTCTCCTATTTTATTGTCTGTTTGCCACGTCTGTTCTCCGCTTATTCTCTTGACTGGCTGCCCGCCTTCCCGTCCGATCATTCTCCCACCCTGTGTCCATCCTCCCGCTCTTCACTCCGTCCGGCCTCACGCCCTTCTGTCCCTTACGCTTTCTACCCAGCCTAAAGCGCCGGCCATTATTCCCCATTTCCCGTCATCGTGCTCGCCCATCGTACACACCACCATACTCCAATTTTCTCTACAGTCCGGCTAATTTCCACCTTCCAACGGCCCGTTAGCCCGATCCGTTCCCTCTCTAGCTCGTTCCCCCGTCTGTCCATTCGTTTGCCCGTCCGTACACAATCCACCTGTCGCCCGCACTCTTATTCCTCACACGTCTTCCGAACCACATGACAGCCTTTCCGTCGGTCCATCCCCCGCCGTTTTCGCCATACACCCATCCACTGTCCCGTCCATCCAACTGTTCTTCCATCTATCCGCCACCTTCCCATCCGCCGTCCGACGCCGCCCTCCCACGCCGTCCACCCGTCCCTCGTCCTCACCGCCTCCCCGCCCTCCCCCCGGTCTCCCTCCCATTACTTTCCTTTTCCGAGTCGTTTGTTATTATTTATTTATCCCGTGTCGCGGCGCTTTGTCTTCCTCAGGGCGCCCCCTCTCGCGAACTCGTTTCCTCGACGCCGCCGTCGCGACGCCCCGCCTCCCGCCCGCACCTCTTTCCCACGGCGGCGCGGCGCCGCGACGCTCGGCAGGAGTAAATGGCTGTCTTTGTGTGAATATAGACGATGTTTCCTGCTCACTGCTTGGGATAAAGGGAATGTATCCATTCAAGTTGAAAGTAAATGACTCTAGTAAGTAAGTGCTATCTCGTGCGCTTGGATTGAGCAAGTTGTGAATGTAGTTTCTAGATGAAAAAATGGATGCGGATAAAGGAAGGAACCATTTTGTAAACTTTTAAATGAATTTCGTAAAACATTTTCGAGTGTGTCGATTGTTGGAGTAATTCCATTCATCAATGAGAATTACTATTACTTTAATATTATAAAAGTAAATTTATTTTTAAATTAAATGTTTATAATGGCTTAACTTGTAAATTTGAAGTGTATATATAAATAACAGGCAAAATTATTGGCAATTTTGATTAGTTTTCCGAATATTGTTACTCTCTACACAAGCTTAACTCCAATCTCAATTGAGGAATTATTTTATTTTGAATGGAAAATTAAGAATATAAATGAAATAAAATACGTAAATATTATTTTAGAAATTCATAAACGTCATTACTAATTCTAGAATGCTTTGGTTTGATATTGTAATGCTTGTTTGTGTTGCTCTTAAAATTAGATGGTTTTGCAGAAATGTTATGATGGAAATTGATATTTGATCCCAACACGTAACCAATCAATTCCTGTAATTTTGCAACGAAAATACTCAATTACAAATACGTATGGAAATAATGGGCCGAGCAATTCTGCGCGCAATAATCAAATTCAAACGCGGTCTATAATGAATGTTGTGCATAAATTGTGCGTTTTTTACTTCAAGTTATTTTTTCATTGAAATGAAATTTTTCTCATTAAACTCGTAAACATATCTTCGTTTATCTTATTGCATATACAGAGTAATGAAAAATAAAATGAAATTACATCATAATAATATTGTATAATAGCATCTTTTAAAATGTATGTTTTCAATTAGCTAAAAAAATTGGATGAAATAAATCTGGTAGGTACAAATCGAATATTGCTGAAACATTCTATTGTAATAGTTAATACTTTCGGACTTGTGAGTATTTATTTTTATTACCACAAGTTAACAGTCGTGTAACGTTAAACTCATGTATTCACGTTCGATCCCAAATATTTTCCCAATCTTACTGCTCATATTGCGTGATATCTTTTCTGCCATCAAGCATTTCATTAACATCAGTTATTATTTTTATAATAGTTGAACTTTTATATTTCGTTTTAGCCAAAATAATTATTGTTTATATTAATAATATTATAGTTCATATCTTTCCCTATTTTTCGGTTATAAAAATTACTTCTTCATCCTCATGAAAGGGGTACATTTTCGATGAAAGAATGATTTAGTACATCGTAGCTCTTGGTCGTTCACTTGAGTCGAAGATAAAATATTAGAGAAGAAAAGAGTAAGATGTAGTTGAAGTTTTAATATTTGTGCGGATACTCTTTAGAGGAATTATTTACTTTTGCTTTAGCCATTGAAGTCTATCGTGATATTGAATTATTTTTTTTAAATTAAAAGCTTACTAACGCCAATTATTCTTCCTTAAATAATTTTCTTTCATGTATATTTTTTGTTAGGTTAATTGCCATTTCTGCGTAGGTGTCTTCTGCGTAGGTAGCACAAATTGTGAATGCCCACTCTGGCTATTTTAAAAATATTTAATAGTCTGCGAGGTTCCATGTGATATATGATATTCCTCTAAACTTCTTGTTCGACATAGAAGAGTCGAGCAACATTCTTACACACATTATTAATATGGCTTCATTTGGTAGACTTATGTTTTGCTTATTCAACATGCAAGGTTATTCTCTTTTCCTACAACATTACTGCACAAATCACTATTATAACGCCCACCTATCTGTGATCTAAATTTCATCTGTATATTTACAGACATTTTATAGAAAATATTTGAAAAATAATTTCTTAATTAATCTGTAAAATAAAAATCCAGTATCAGAAAAAATATCAGTTAATAAGAAAAGAATCATTTATTTTTTACATTATACTCATACATAATAATTAATTGAGATAATTGTTTTAAACGTAGTTGAACGAATTAAAAATAGTCGATAAAAATCCAGTAAAACAATTCTAATAATTCCATTTATATTTGTCACTCAATATACTTTGTTTTATAATGACACGTTTTTTAGGAATTCTTACAACATTTTCAATATAATTTTCTTCACCTAGGTAAACGATCGGCAAACATTTGATTTCTTTTGATTGTCACTTGTAGTTCTTATGAAGGGAAGAATATTATCATGATTGAAAATGTTTCAATTTGTCTATTTGTCGAGTACGAACACACATATTTTCCATAAGTCAATCGCACTCATGTGAGCTTTCATTTACACTGTGTGTCGTAAAATAGTGATGTAGTGTTTCTAGGATTCAAGAAAACGTGCGCAGACTTCTCTCCAACACACTATATAGTTTTTATACTGTTTTAAGGCAATTAATACATAAACAAATTTATAAAATTAATAATTTTTATGTAAATAAATTATTGAGAATACTGGCAACGAAATAAACAACTGTCGTATGTTAACGACGTTCAATTCGGGCAAAAATTGCGCATTTAACATTTTACTTCTAGCAATAAATGTTCTTTGATCAAGAAATATTCAAGAACGATGATCCCTAAATAATTATCTCGTGACTTTTAACGGGAGAGCGTAAATCGAAATGGGTCAAATTACCCATTTTCTTTTTTTGGATAAATGTATAGATCAAACCTTGCGCATTTCAAATATATCCTCATTTTCGTCTAGTTAGCCTAGATGTCATCTTCATTCTTATTTAAATGTCATAATGCGCATGAACCACGCCTCCCTATTTGTCAGTGAAAATAAGTACGGCTTATTCATTGTAATTTTAAACGCACGTTGCGTTGTTAATGAGTTATTGAAACATGCTCTTGTTTGTATGTTGGTAGCATTGGTCTTTTCCGCTGAAGTTGATCCATTATAAAGAGCATAAATATTATAAAAGAGCAGTACAGGCAAGTAGAAACATTTTTAAAATGGAGTTTGCCGAAAATGTACTAATGTCGTAATTAATGAACCTTTTTTAGAAAACATTATTCGCAATTTATTAAAAGGGATTACATGATGCATTCTTTACAGAATTCGCATTATAGTGACATTTTATATAAATATAAATCGATAATAAAAAATGTTTGTCCAAAAATGCTGAAACATTTGGGGTAGAAGTTACAATTGAAAAAATACTAATTGTTCGTAATCGATTAAAAAAATACTAAATAATAAAATTGGTTGTATCTTCAAGTGTACAGAATATCAACATTTTCTAGTTAACCATTTTCTGAAGAGATACATCCATAAGAGCAAATTTAACCTGGGCGATGTACATGGTAGTCTCTTCCCCTTAAGATAATTTAGACGTTTTTAGAGCTCCGTTAAACTCACTAAGAGAAAGTCAGCGCAATGTCGCATTGTTACAGCACCAGCAGTCTTTTCTTTTCCTTCTCCTTTTTTCCCGCGGGTCGCGGCGCCAACTTCCGCGGCTCCTCCTGCAGCCGTCGCTCAACATTCCTCCGCCCGGCACCGAACGCCTCTCCCCCGCTCGCGCGCGGGTGTCGGAATTTAATCTGAAGCACGCGCGTGTGCGTGCGGGGAGGGCGGGGCGGGAGGCGCGCTTGCTTGCAGCCGGGTGCGAGAAGGAATGCCGATCGCTTCTCGCGACGCCGCGAGGCAAGGTGCTGCGGCCGTTGCTAGCCGCCTTGCCTCCACGGCCCTCTCGCCTGCGCCCGCCCCCGCGTCCGAACCCGCGCTCACCCGCGCTCTCCCCCGCCGCCCAAACCCCCGCCCCACCTTGTCTCACCATTTCCCCGGCCCCCGCCCAGCGATCGGCCGAGTCCCCTGCGCACGCGTCTGGCCTCCCTGCGACCCACTATCGCGCCTCCACCCGCCCCCGCCCCCACGCCCGCCCACACCCCATACACACTACCCTCACCCGCCAGCGCCTGCTTCGCGCCCCACCGCGGCCCGCCACCGCGCCCGCCACAGCGCCCCCCCTTGCGGCCACGCAGCCCAGCGCCTGACACATGCGCCCGCCCCCGAGCTTCGCCCCACCGCCACGACCTGCCATCCACTGCCCGTTCCACTTGCCCCCGGCACCCTAACTTCACGCCACTCGGTTCTCACGCTCCCAGCGCGCGTCACTGCCCGCGCCCACGCTTTCGCGCGCCACCCTCAACGCCAGTCCCTGGCACCACGCTCCCCCTCAATCTACGCCGCCCGCCCATGCCCCACGCCCCCGCGTTCGCGCCAGTTCTCGCGCCCGCGGCCGCGCGCGAGCGAGAAAGCGAAACTTTTGAAAAGAGATCATGTTCTGCGAGGCACTGTGGAGTTAATTTGTGTTGATGTTGCGTCGGAAGGGAAGGAAGGTACTTGAGCAAAATTGCTTCCACAGTAGTTTATAAAAGTGTTTGGAATTTTCGCGGAGTAATTGGATGGAGCCGTTGGTTGCCCGGACGGGAAATGGACCGCACTCCGCGTGCGTGCCCTCTCACTCTCTCTCACTCACTCTTTTTCGCTCCTCGAGAAATGGGGATTCCCCTTTCGATCTTTCCTGTGGCCGCAGATGCCGCCACTGCCTGATACTATACCGCGTGTACTCCTCTCTCTCTTTCTTTCGCCGCAAGGCAAGTACACCCCCCTCCACGGTGAATCAGCTGCTGAGAAATCGTGATCAGAGTAAAGACTCGCCTTTGCCTCGGGCTCGCGGTACTTGTTACGTTTCTGGAAGTAAACAGAATCCCTGCCGGTTAGGATAAGCTTGTAGTACAGATTTTTGTAAAGAGAGGTTGCACGACTTCGATATCTACTTTATATTCTTCCTTTTTTGTTTCTTGACTTTCTTTCACTACAAGAAGAAAGTTGTTACCTCACGTGTTTCTTTTCTGCACAATATCTTCGTACCGACTAAGTTTAGCTCACAACGAGCATTACCGCTGTATCTACTGCTACCGAAATATCTCAGAGTTCAAGTCCCGACGATAGTGGATTTTCGACACACTACGTTGAATTCAGCTGTAGCCTGGAGAAGAGTAGCTGAACAGCTCTGATCAGTGGTGTGGGGAGAGATGACGACGGTGACTGATGGGTGGGGCAGAATGGGAGATGCCAGGGTTGCCAATGGTGTATATGCGGCTTCAGGTTGGGCAATGAGGTCGACGATAGGAGAGATGTGGTTTCTTCCATCTGCACCAGACGACCTAAACCTGCAGAGAGAAGCCCTGTATCGCGCGCGACCTTTCCTTTCTCTTCCTAGTCGTATTCTCTCCTCTTCGTTACACACATTTACATTCATTACACCACAACACCTGCCGCGTGACCATTCGGAAGCATTCTAGGACCATTCGGAGTTCATTTCAGGTGGACTGATGCCCCGCTGATGGGAGATACCTGGAAACCGACAAGCCGGCTTATTGAAGGGCACTGGGTCTCACCATTCAGCGAGGACAGATGACAGCCACCTCCGTGATAAAGCATACACTACATTTACGGGCATAATGACCATAGTCGTTGACATGCGCGGAAACACGAAACAATAAATTAATGTAAAACTGATTGGTTTATTCAGGTAAACACAACCATATTAAAACAATGTAATTGTGACTTGAATTGGAACCAATATTTTTTAAGCAAAAATGGATCAAGAGTTGTAGTTGCATATTCAAATTGTTTTCCGAAGTTATGTTTTGTTTACGTTTAATTAATACTAACTTTTATCCACACGTTTTGTCATTTTTACAATTTATGCAATATCTTTTTAATGACATTTTTATTCATTTAAAGGAATATTACATTTAAAATATACCTTCTCATTAATCTTCATGAAATTAAATACCAGACACTGTACAATTTATACCATCAACACAGTAGTACGATTTAAAACGAAATAATTTTTGACCAAATTTATATATGTACACACTACCTAAAATTTCGAGCCGGAGATTGTCATACTTTATTTCAAAACGTCGCAATTACAACTCCGCAGCAAATTTTCCAGACACTTTACATTTCACTGAGGCAAATCTTTTACGTTGAGCTGTACCACGGATTCAAAGTTTCCTTGGCGACTCCGGCACTGCTTAATTGTTCTTTTGTTCCCTAACTTCGTGCCAAAGCGAAATATTTCCTCCGTTGGTGTTAACCCTAAGTGGTAACGATTTTAGAGTTGATATATTGCTTTCTCTCTGCTAGTGGCCCATTTTACACCTTAATACTCTTCTCTCTGATTAGGATCGCTGGTTCATTCCGCGACTAAAATTAGTCCGCGCGGGCTCCGCATAAATGTTTGCGTTTTCGCCGCGTCGCAGCCGGCTCCGCCTCCGCTTCCGCAGCCTCCAACTCCCCGCCTCCATCCCCCCAGTCTCAGCCGCCCCCGCCTACTCCGTTTCCGCAATCGCCCTCAACGCCCAGCGTGTAGCAGCATCCATATCCGTCGCAATCCTTGCATCTGCCATCTCGCCCCGCCCACCAGTCGGCCGGCGTTACTCCACCCCGCACCTCTTCGACACTTGCCACTACCAACCCCAAGGTTTCACCTCTATTCCTCCAGACTCCACCACCCACGCCTACACCGCCCCGTACGTCGCCCCCGTCGCCCAGCCTGCAGCTCATCCACATCTTTGGAAAGCCTTGCATCTACCATTCCCACCTCGCAAACCAGTCCACCCCTCCTCGCACCTCTGTTACCTCTGCCTCTACCCCCCTCCCCAAACCCACCACTTTCCACCGCAACCCACTGCAGCCGCCTCCGCGCCAGCTGCCGCCCGCCACCGCGCCAGCCTCCCCCGGCCGCCACCGCACAGCGCTGATACAGACCCACGCGTGGTGTCGTAAAAGAGTATTGTTTCGCAGAGTCGAGGCAATAAAATCGGCAGTTGGCTAATGAACCAGCGGGCGACGCGTGAGCTAACGACCGGGGGAGGTGCGCTGGTTTAACGTCCCGGAAATGGGCAGACATGAGGAGCGCGGCGCCGCCATTCCAGTCCGTTCGCCCGCCGGCCGGCCGGCCGGCGCCGCGGCCGAGCGCGCGCGCGCTCGCTCACGCGGTCACTGCCGTAATTAAAGATCCTCATCTGATGGCGCACCTTCTTTTATTGCAGGATCGTTGCACGGCTTTCGCGAACCCATACTATACTTGTTTTTGCAGAGGAAGAACATTGCATTTCATTCGTAATCCACTCTCGTGTTCTTTGTTTTCTTGATTCGAAATAGTGAATTTTACGGTGTGTTTTCGGCATTGTTGAGCGGGTACTTCCAACCGATAATGACGGTTATTACCTTTATTAAAACTTTAATAAAAGTAATAGACTCTTTATTAAAAACGCTCGCTTAAAACAACCGTACGCAACCAGTAAAAAAAAAAGAGCGGACCATTCTCTTCAAATTGAATTCCCCTCCCACCCAGTGCGCGTTTCAATTGCCGACGTCGCACCTCCGCTCGCGCAGTACTACATCGATATGTACAGCACGCGTGCAGACGCCTGGGCGGCGGGCCGATGCAGGGTTAAGCTCCGGAGCAGGACCGGTGCTGCATCTTTAGGCCGCGGAGTCTCCACAGATAAATGAATGGAGAGTGGCGGCCGGCTCCGTCGCTACGTCTTCATAATTAAGAATCAGGCCCCAATATCATCGCGGAAGACAAATGCGCGGCGACCGTGCGCGCCGCGCGCGGCCGTTAGGGAAACGTCGCGCCGCGTCCCCACAGCGCCCCGCCGCCCCCCGCGCGCACGCCCGCGCCGCACGACGCGCCGGCCCCGCGCCGCCCCCCTGCGCGCCCCGTCCCCCGCGCCGCCCCCGCGCTACGCCCCCGCGCCGCCCCGCGCCCCCCCCGCAGCCGCCCCCCGCGCCGCCCCCGCGCTCCGCCCCGCGCCGCCACCCCGCGGCCCCCGACCCGCGCGCGCCCCCAGCGCCCCCGCTCCCCGCCGCCCCCGCGCTGCCCCCGCGCCGCCCCCGCGCCGCCCCCGCGCCGCCCCCGCGCTGCCCCGGGCCTCCCAGTGATGCAGGAGTATCGATTCTCGACGCGTCAACTGCGGAGGTCGTTAGACCTCTAAGTGTAGTGCATGTTATATCTTGTATGTCTCGATCAACACTAGGTGAATGCCGGAGCGATACCTTAATAAAAGGGCCAAGGACCGCGTGGAATCTTTTCTTCTTCTTCCTTGTCCCAGTCTCACTCTTTACTTTCGCCCATTTTCACTTACGACATACACTACACTACTACGCCTGTGCCAACTGACACGGTACCATACTGGAGGAGATATATGGAGGCGGGAATCCCCTGCAAGCAAGAATAGGTGGCGACCAGATCTCAGAACCAACCGAGAATATCACCTCCTCCAGTTATAAAAAATGCACTACACTTACGGGAATAACGACGCTTGCCGTAGACGCACCCGCAAACACGAAATAAACAATAAATCAATCCCGGAAGGTGGCGGTGTTCCTCTCTCGCTGGAACGCAAAGTCCGGCGCAGATATACGTGTCGACTGGCGGGTTTTCCCTACCGAATATCGCGCTCTGCAGGCCATCACCCCAACGCAGATCAATCTCTTGATTCCTAACTAATATACTGTCATTGCAGACTGTGTATGCAAATTTTTGAGTGTGTAATGGGAAGAGGAGGAAAGGATAAAAAAGAAAAATCGCGAGTGATTCGTGTCAAGTAAGAAATGACTCACAAATATATTTTACAATGTGATGATGGTTCCGGTACTTGAATGTGGTTGCGAAAATAGGAATACGAATGCTCGTATATAAAAAATAATGAGGCGGCAAAAATGGAATTTCTGAGATGAGTTACACGAAATATATTTCTAGATCAGAGAATAAACTAACACATCATAAATCTAATGAAAATCTTCAATCTTTATATGATAACTTAAGAGCGTTAAGAAAAGTGGTTTCACCATAAAATAAATGTATGACTAGAGAGAATATCGAAGAAGCATCTTCACTTTCTACTCATAGGAACTCGACATCTAGAGACGCCCAAAGCAAGATGAAGAGGTACTTTCCTCGGTGTCACAATGCGACAATAGTCCTAAACGTTGAGGATGACAATGACGCTGATCTTACTAGTTACATCGTGTGGATGGAAACAAAAAGGACGTTACGTGCCACGGCAATATTAAAATCCTATACACATGTGAACATAAACACACAGAAAAAGTCGCGGTGCGGTGCAACTCCTGTTTGCTTCGTTCTGTCGCGTCGCCTCGTTACGTTTTGTCTGTTTGTACCTCGTACATTACTGTTATTTGTATATTATTTTATAAACATTGTTTGGCACATTCACCCTCTGTGTCCAACCTGCCTCCAGCGTTTCGATCTATGCGTGTTTCCCTCGCCACATTTCTTGTCACTATCACCATACCTTCATTACAGATGCTCTTATTTAATGTTGGAGTCACCGCTTATGGATATGACAAACGCTACAAATGGTATTGCTATCACCAGTCCCTGTATTAACTGAAACATACCAAAATTATCTGGAGGCTTATCCTTTAGGCTGGATATGGAATGTTTTTTTCTGTAATATAATTTGAATATATCGTCCAGTTCCTCTTGAAGCCTGCCGTAAATAATTTGATATTTGGATAGAAAAACTAGGTATAAACCTTAACGAAATTTTAAAAAAAAGTCTGCCTTAACTTTCTGGTAGCGCTGAAAAACACTTTTTAGATAGATGGAACTCACTATAAACATTCAAAGGTACCAATGTGTATAAGACGTCTTAGGTGATATTACAGTAAAAATATAAGTTGACTTGTATATGAGTTGCAGTTCCAAAAATCGTGAGCTGGTATCACCATTCCTTCAATTTAAAAAAAATGCTAGCTTCCCGAGTCAGCAGCAATATCTTGCTATACATGTTCTCTCTCCCATCGCCTATCCTGCAATTCATTTACGTTCTTCAGTATCGTTAACATTGCAATTGTTCTGCTCGTCAACTATTAATGAGCGTTCGACCTTCACGAAGGCCTTTGGCACCTCAACAAATGCTTTCCCCCATCTATTTCTCTACCCCCTCACCGTCTTCCTCTGCTGCCGGTCCAAAAATTGTGAGTCGAAATCATCCTTCCTTCAATTCCCAAATCACTTACGATAACTGCACGAACTATCAGCAATATCATGCCAACCATTTTCTCCAAATGTATCGCTCTCCCATCGCCCTACCTCTTCAGCATCCACCCCCATCAGTATTCTTAACACCGCCATTCATCTGAAATTCAACTATCAACTAGCGTTTGACCTTCACGAAGCCCTTTGGCACCTCAACAACTGCTTCCCCTCTATTCCTTGCTCCACCCCCTCACCCCCTTCCCTTGCTGCAGTTCCAAAAATTGAAGGGATATCATCCTTCCTTTAATTCTCAAACCAGAAACGCTAGCTGCACAAAGCGTCGTGAATATCACACCCCCACGTTCTCCAAATACTTACTTTCCCGTCGCCTCTCCTTCTCTACCCACGTCCATCAGTATTTTTAACATCGCAGTTTTTCTTCAAGTCAACTTTCAACCTTCTTTAACCGTCTGACATATCAACAAATGCTTGCCCTCCGTCCGCTTGCTTGGCGCCACCCCACCACTGGCCCCCTTTGGTGCCCATTACAGCGCCCGTGTTATGTGGCAGCCCGGGTATAAGAAGTGATATTAAATTATATACAGGTATATATGTTTACTTTTATATATGCTACAGTTCCAAAAATTGTGAGTTGATATGTCCATTTCTTCACTTCCAAAACCACAAACGCTAGCAGTACGCAGTAGCAGCCATCCATGTTCTCCAAATACATCGCTTTGTCATCGCCTCTCTTCCTCTATCTACGCCCATCAGTACGGTTAACATCGCAATTTTTCCTCAAGTCAACTTTCCACTAGCGTTCGACCTTCTCGAAGGCCTCTGGCACCTCAACAAATGCTTCCCCTCCGTCCGCTTGCTGGGCACCGCCCCATCGCCGGCCCCCTTCGGCGCCCACCCCAGCGCCCGTGTTCTGTGGCAGCCAAACAGATCACAACACGTGTAGCGGAGGCCGCGGCCGGGGGCGGCTGGGGGGAGCGTGATGGAGCGCGGGTCCAAGAGGGCGCTGCGGGGCTCCCAGAAAGTGTAACTATTTTCATTTCATCCCGAATTCCGGAGAGACGCCGCGCAAATGTGTGGCGTGGGGCGCTAGCCGCCGCCGAGGGGAGGGGAGATAAAGCAGCCCATGTGCACACGGATGGCGTCGGCGCGAGGGTACGGCACGGGAGCGGAGCGGCGGCGGCGGTGAGGAAGAAAGTGACACCGTGGGGGTGTCTGCAGAGACGTCGTTTGCGGCGTAGGTACGGTGGTAGTGGCCGCGGTGGTAGTGGTGGAGATGGGAGAGGCGGCGATGATATAAGCGGTGGAGGCGGTGAAGTCTGTGGAACCGGTGGAAGCGGAGACGGCCGCGGGTGGCGGGGGTGGCGGGGGCGCGGAGGCGCCGCGGGGAGGCGGGGCGCGGCGCGGGCGGTGGGGGCGGCGGGGGCGGCGGGGACGGCGGGGGCGGGCGGGGGCGGGCAGGGGGCGGCGGGGGCCGGCGGGGCGGATGGGGGGCGGCGCGGCGGGGGGGCGGGGGCCGGTTTGCGGCGCGGGCGGGGGGGGCGGGGGCGGAGGACAGGGTCGGGAAGGGCGCGGAGGGCGCGGGGGCGGGGGCCGGCGTAATTAATTATGTGAATGATTTTTTCTTAAACTAAGATTATCGGGAATTGTTGAATACCAAATATACCCAATGGCAAAACACATAATAAACAAAGAGTTCATAATAATATTGCCAGTACCTGGGAGGTAAAGCTCAATGAGTACACTTTAATAATCATTTGTGTACAGGTTTGCGATAGTTTTGCCCTTATCTTATTAACTTACGAAATAGTGGTAGATCTACTTCAATCTCGAAATAGATCAGAAACAAATGTGTTATTTACGATACATACATAACTGCAAACTGTGGAAACAACTAAAGCTGAAAAATATATTTCATCAGTTCGTTACATATTAGGACATTGGACACAAATAACATATTTATGAACAGTTTAATTGTTATCTATTTCTTGTAAAATGTAGTTAAACATCACCATATTTTTTTAAAATTAGATATATGACAAAACTTGGTCATAATTGATGATAATTTATACTGTCGAATCGACACTGTGAACGCCATGTTTGTAAAGAAAGCCAATCTTCTCTAATTTGTGTACGATTTTATTCAAAACACTTCACTTTTCCTCCCAGGAGTATGAATCAAGACCATCATACCCTCCCCTTGACGAATGGAGCCGCATCAGAGAAGAAAAAAAAGCAACCACTCGGACAAACACCTTATGAGCCGCGCCCCCGTGCAACCCTTCTCGCCTAGCCCTCACCTTCCCCCCCTCCGCAATCACCCGCCCGCGCCCCTCACCCCCCCAACAGCCGACCAGAGATCGCCGCGGCGGGCGGGGTGATTAAACCGAGCCATGTTTCAGGCGGTGCGCGGCCGAACAGTGGCGTGAATAGCCGGCTTATTCCTCCGCCCCTCCTCCCGCTCCCCTCCCCCGCTCCCGCCCTCGCCGCCCACCACGTCCCTGGCCACGCCGCCCCGCCCACTCCCTCGCCCGCGTGAGGTGTACGCTCTTGCGGAGTCTTGGGCTGGACGAAAGAATTTGGGTTGTTTTTGTTATTTGAAGCATGGATACTTCTGCGAAATCATGGGTGTAGAAAATGAGATAACGTGATTTGATACTCTAGTGGAATCAAAAAAGAATCCGATAGCGGTTTACGTTATAGTTTTGAACAATTAGATACACTATTTGTTTATTTTAATAATAATGAGAACACATATAGATCACTTTTTCTGTTATTTTTAATAATAAATGATTATTCCCGCCCCTCTGTTCAAAATTAAGTAGTTAACTTTTACCAGTAATCTTTTCTTGCTGACTAGTAAATGTGTAATAAATCCAATTTTGTTGGTGTAACATACAATATGAAATGTTATAACTTCGTGAAATAGAACATTTCAATATTTTTTTGTTATTTCAGATGATATGGGTACAAATCATTTTAACTACGATCAGAAGTTTCAATTAATGGTTTCAACTGGAGAAATTAGTGTATATTTTTATATATCTATTATTACAATCAATACATTTTACCATAAAAGTACAACTATTATATGTTTCAAATCCAGTACATTTTCAGAATTTTAATGTTTTTGCGTACAATGTTCTTGCAAGGAATATTTTCTTACATTCAGATATTTATTATTTGTACTAATAGGCTTTTGGAACCCACGATAGAACGCCAGAAATAGTATATTTACCTATCATATTGACAAATTAGTTTACATAATAAGTAATGAGACTTGTCAATAAGATTTAGTATTACGTTTTAATGCTATTATGATGACGGTCATTTAACCGTTCAATCCGATCCGATCCGAGAATTGGTCCCGAGCTGCCTTGTTAACAGAGAGTGTAGTGTATGTACTAGTGAATCCATTTACTATTCATGAGTATCAATTTAATAATTATAGAAGCTTCAAAGAGCTGTAGCTATGCTTGTATGATTGAAAAGAATCAGCATCGAATAGTTTTTCTTGTCTAATCAGGATTTCTGTGATAAATAGTTTATACTCCTATACGGTTAAGGTAAAGATAATATCTGAACACATAACTTAAAACATGCGAATCCAACATGTGTCATAGTATTTATGAATTCTCATTGAAAAAATATAGTCAAGATTGAATGCATTATTTAGAAAAAGAAATTTATATGCATTCATTTGAAAAGTGTTTTTATAAAGTGAGTTGTTCTGTTTGTTTGCCATGATTAACATTTTTTGCATGGTCTCTATTCAATATTCAATACGATAGGTGTGTAGGTGGGATTTTAATCAAATCATTTTTATTAAATTTAAATTTTCATGTTAGAAAGGTAAATATTTCATTCTGTGGAACATTAAAAATTAATTTTGTTTGAATATAATGAATATTGGGAAAATATCCACACTTCTCTGTGTGGATGATTTTATACTTTAAAATGTGAAGAGTTTCTGAGTGGTATTTTAGAACCTAAGAAAGCATAAAATGACTATTTGTCTAAACGTTACACTCTGTTAAGATGAGATTTATTTAACAACCATTAAGAGATAAAACTGAACATTACTGTATAAATTTGAACACAAGGTAAACCATGTCATCTCAATGACAAAATTAATTAAATTTTAAGCAATTGAGAAGGGAATTGTTAGTTAAACATGTTTTTTTTTATAATGTAATTTATGAAAAGAAGAACGAAGGGTTATGCAGAACGGGAAAACGTGATAGGTTGACAAAAGAATGATGATGCGTGAATGTTAAGAACTAGTGGTGCTGAAACATCACTTACTTTCTTGTCCATATTTTCACGCAAAATTACGCAAAAAGTACTCAAACTTTCGAAAAATTGTACATGACCATTTTTCAAAATATATTTTTAAGGAACAGATTTCATTAAGAAAAAAATATCTATCTTCGTAATTGTAGTTGTAGGAAGATGCTAACAAATTTGAATGTTTGCAATTATTGAAAATATCATATTTTTCAACGAAAATGAGATATACAACATTCTCTTAAGCATTCTTCACACTGTCCAACAACAGAATGTATTAAATATCAATGGGACCATTTTGTTTTGTTTTTGGAAAATTTTGAAAATATCCCAGGGGTTTCGTAAAAAGTATGCCCCAAAATTAAAATATCGGTTTCAATTTCAAGGGACCAAGCCTTAGGGGAATGGGGATATTCAATTTTGGAGAAAATCGGTTGAACAGCACTGTTTACGGATGGTCAGACGGACGGACTGACAGACGTTTTGCCATTCAGTTTTTCGGTTTCAAGGATCCCCAAAACATGAATTCTGGATACACCATGTGTTAGAAGATATTTTTCTCTAAATTTAGCATCTGGTCTTATTCACTTTCTTGATTCCAGGGGCCTGCAATAAGAGCTTTTGAGCAAACAATTCACCATTTTTTCGTGCAGCATTGCATACCTTTCTCTCTACTGCGTAAGCGGTTGCAAAAAAGTAAAATAAAACAATATACGACTAGCATTGTAGCGAAAAAAGCAAATACTAGAAAGTCAAGCATTGTTGTAAGAAGAACAGAGTGATGGAAGGAGGTCGCTATGTGATAATTTCACGGCCTAAGACTCGCGATAATGGTTAGAAATCTACAAAAAATTGAGGTAGGAATATTTATGAATATTCATTTTCGTCACTCCCATCTTAATTTTTCATGTAAAATTTGGGTGATATTAGTGCTTAAAATGGTGAACAGTTTCATTGAGATATTACTACAATGGAGAAGAGATACTAAGAAGGTAAAGAACCTACAATGACAGGACATTATTGCGGGTTATTTGTCAGAGACGGCAAACAGGAATACAAGAGTGACAAAGCACAAAGCTATTTAAAGTAATACAATAGGTATTTCTCTTTTAGAGATGTTTCAATATTATTGCACGAATATGTATATTCCATTTTTAACTCGCTTTTACCTCATATTAAACAGGCTCATACAATTTTGTAGTAATATAACTGAGGTGACAATGAGGAATATTATAGGATTTAGTACAGGATAGTATTGGAATTATTATAGAATTTTGTTTATTTCAAATACTAAATATGTTCCTATGTTTTGAAATCTGCATGTTAGAAACTTCTTGTAATGATTTTGGAAATCAGCATCATTGTTTCCTATGAAACCATCTACTTTTATCCTGGAGATATTTTTTTTTGTTCCCTAGTGTTATAAGGTGGATTACATGTCATCATCAAATATAGGTGGAATGTAATCCTGCTACGAGGTAGATATTATGTGAAAATAAATAGAAATATTCATTGTTGCACAACAGTAATTAGTACGATTTCTGTCGTTATTATTTTTTTGTAATAATGTAGAATATATACCCATCGATCATACATTCCCTAACTAAATATTATATCAACCGAGAACTCGTAATGAGCGGCGGATTTCCAGACCCACTATTTTAGGCATAAAAATGAGCCATGAGATATTCAGCATTGTGATTACGTGATTAATAGGATTTTTTAATTAGACAGGAAATACAAATACCTAAACTAGCTGTACTGTTAATAGAAATTACGAGAACTAGAAAGAAAGAAGAAAAGGGTACCATTGAATGATTGATAAATAAGTCACTTGGTTATATCATTAGTCCCGTTTGTATAGTGCGTGTTTTCCCTCGAGAGATGACGATGATCTTCCCCTCTGGATGCTGAGATCTGACGCCTCTACCTCTCGCCTAGCGAAGTTTTCCTCAACCAGGGGTCTCCCACCAGCGTGTCACCGCCCCTGCCGCGACTAGGTCTTAACCCCCGCCAACCAGTCTCCCGTCATGTGTGATAGTTTAGTGCATGTCAGCGAAACTGTGTGAAAGAAAGTGGCGAGGATAGGATAAAGAAGAGGAAGGAAAGATCGCGCGCGGTCCCTTGCCCGTTTGTTAGGGTACTGCTCGGGGATTCGCCTGGTTTTGATCGGAGAAACCACGGGGAACTACCGATCAGAGCAGCCGCTAGAATTCTCCTCCAGACAGCGACCCAGCTCTCTATCTAGTGTTGAAAAACCTGTTGTCGGGAATCAAACTGAGCCTCGTTAACCGGCGAACTGTAAATGCGTTCACTAAACGCGGGCATTGATTATTAAATCCATTATTCGCTGCCGTGTCCTAAAGGCGGGCGCAGGTGCGACTGCGGCGCGTGCAGAGGCGCGCGGAAGCACGCGAGGCCCACCGAGCCCCTCCATAAATCGGGGAGGGGCTGGGG
>BOPP01000040.1:5004342-5023933 GCA_017312745.1 Gryllus bimaculatus | reverse complement strand
CCCCCCCCTCTCGTCACACCCGGTCCTCGTCGGCAACTGTCTACGTCAGCGCACGCTTCGCCACCTCCGACGTGGCTCCGCTCTGGTCTTCACTCCGCTCTCGACCGTTTCGTTCGGCTATTTTGCCCTATTCTGTTTCGTGCTACCCAGCTTGGTTCATCTCCAAATCATTCTATCCGAATTCTTTCTGCCTCACTGTGTTCTCCACCATCTTGCTCTACTCCGCTTTAACCGTTACGTTACCCATTACGCTCAACCGGTTCCCATCTACCCCGCTCCGTCCCCGAAATATCCTGCTCCTATCAATCCGATCCGATTATCCCACTCCGAGTTCTCTCACACTCTCTGCCGCGATCCGTCCTGTCCTGCTCCACTCAACCCCGATCGGTCCAATCTCGCTTCACTAGGTCCCGCTTCACACTAACTGATCCATCCTATCGCGTTTTGCCTTGCCTCGCTCACTCGTTTTCTATTCTGCCCCACACCACCTTGTTTCTCCGCCCTCATCGCGTCCCCACTCTAACTCGCGCCACTCCATCCGACCCTCTCTCTCCGTCCCGCACGAGGCTGCTGCCACCCGCGCTCTGGGCGACGAAGCGTTGCCAGCATGCGGCGCGGGGCGGGACATCTGCACGCTCGCTCGCGCTCTCGTCTCCTCCCTCCGCCACTGCCCCGCCCCGTTCACCACCCCACCCCTGGTGCGCCGCCCGCCTCGCCCCCTGCGCTCCTGCGCCGCGGAAGGAGGACGCGCGCGAAAATGAAAAAGCGCTGCCGGTATCTGGCGGGTATATCCGGCGACTTACTGCCCCTGCGACTCGAGAACACCCGTCGCCGCTTTTATTTTGGCTGCTTCCTACCTCAGCGCCTTACTTCGCTTTAATGCATTGCTTCTCTCTATATCTCTCCTCTCTCTCTCTCCTCTCTCTCTCTCTCTCTCTCTCTCTCTCTGTCTCTCGCCTCTCTCTGTATCTCTCTGTTTGTTTCTGTCTCTCCTGTCGCTCTCCTGTCTCTCTGTCTCTCTCCTGTCCGCTCTTCTGTCCCTCTCATAGTCTCTCTCTGTCTCTCTCTGTCTCTCTCTGTCTCTCTCTGTCTCTGTCTCTCTCTCTGTCTCTCTCTCTGTCTGTATCTCTCTGTGTCTCTCTCTCTGTCTCTGTCTCTCTCTCTCTCTTCCTCTCGGACTCTCTTTCACCTTACGTATTTCATTTTCCTCCGCTCTTCCTTTGCTATTCACTTTGATTAATTGTATTTTATTTCTCTCCACATGCTCTCCTTTCCTGTGCCGTAGCTCGCCGATTTTTGTTGTATTTGTGATGTTTCCTCTTTCATTCTCTCATTGCCCATTCGCGCTCTTTTTGTCTGACTCCTGATTATCGCCCTCTTTTTTATTATTATCAAGAGGTCTTATTCGCTTATATATCTTATTCATTTATTTTTGTTATTCTTTTCTCGTGGTTTTTAACAATTATTTTGAGACAACTTGTTCCCCTTGAGTATTTTTTTTTCTTTTTCATCACGTTTCATTGTTAGTTTTCTTATATGAGTTCTTTTAAAATAGTTAGAATTATTACTTCGTAATCTTTGATGCCTATTCCATTTTATACTTACCTGTTCACTCAATAGATAATCGCATCTCTTTTATAAAGCATTCCTCTATCAATCAATCCTCTCTAATTAATAAAATACTCCTGCAGTGAGTGACTTTATATTTTATGCATTGACATCTAGCAATGGGGCATTAAAAATCTTTCCTTTACGTCTTACCTACCTCATCATGGACAATGGTAGATGTTGATTGTCTGCCTATTGACAGGGGGAGTGAAGCCGTGATCACGTGACGAACGCACTACCTGTTCGCCACGTTTCCTCTCCAACTCTGACCATTCCTAAAAATTGCTATAGGCCCAATGATCACAGACGACTGTACATTTAAAAGAGTCTATGAGTATATGTATATATCACCGATGAGGGCTGGGACGTTGATACAGGAAGGTGCTTAACCCTTGGATGCATAGACTTGCGGAAATACAGGAAAGCTTATGCCTCTGAGGTCCCGCGCAATGCGATCTCGAAAAATGCACATAAAATTGTTTTCTATTCTTAATAACTTCATTTTATAAGAACTTCAATTAAATCAATTAAAAGAGTTCAACTGATTTAAATAGCTATTAAGGAGAGTAAATAGTACTGATAGGGGGGTCGGACATCAGTCAATTCCTAATTGAGGTATACCGTCCTTAAAAAGGCAAATGATGATGAATATTATGAACATCAATACCTAAAAACCTAACAGAAAGCAATAATATTTAATAAAATAGTGACGCATATACTTTTTCGAAATATTTCTAACTTTTGTAAATTGTCGAAAATAAAGAGAGTTTGCAGAAAATTGGGCCAACGCCTTGTTTTTACTGTTCTTTCAATGAAGGAAAACGTTAGAAAGAGCAGTTTTGAGAAAATAATTGTTTAAAAACAGCTCATATTTCACTAAAAATTATTCAATAATTACTCACATTTTCGAAAAATCGTTCATTATGTTCTTTCAAGAGCAGTGTTTGAACAACAGATTTAATAATTTCATTATATATATATATATATATATATATATATATATATATATATATATATATATATAATGGTGTAAAATTGAATAGGATATAAATATTTCTTGTTTTTGGTGCCATTTTTGAAACAAAATTGAAAATGTAATTAAGGCTTCGTGTACAGTACACCCAAGATTAAAATATCTGTTTCATACATTTCAGGTTCCTTTAAATCGATCGGGGAATATCAATTTTGAAAATCATCGCCTGCCCACATTAGATGCTAGCGTTGACCAACGATACATGGAGAGATAGACGATTTGCCGTCTACCCATTTTTTGGTATCAAGAACCCACAAAACAAAGATTTTTCCTATATAAATTGTTAGAGAAAGTATAGCAATTTACTGTATACAGTAGAACAGGAGTTATCCTCTTTTGCGTAAACAGTGGCCAACAATAAACATTTTTCTGTGAAAAAATTGCCTATTTCTAACACCCGATTGTAATACACTCTTTCTACAAAGTAAGGTGAAAAGGAAAAATTTTAATCCAAGAAAAACGCAAATAATGCTTTTAATTTCTTTAATGAAAATCACTGCTTCTATGATCGTAACTGAGGACACACGTTGAGGGGAGACCATTAAATGTTGTAATAGGAAGGACAGTAATGCTATACGCAATAATGGAGCTTAAATGGAAATGCAACTCAATAATACCTCCTCGGAGAACTAAATCGCACAGAGGGGTTAACGTTTCTACTCTAATCACGGATCGTGCACGCCTAGAATCTAGCATTTCACTTCAGGGAAGTCGCAATTATATCAGATCAATGTAACATTTGCCGGGAATCCAGAAACAGAACTTCAGAAATAGGTTAACAGGTCCCTGGAATTCTCCATTATTACCAACGGTGGAACAATTCCAAAACTCTCTCGCTCGTTAATCTCTTGCAAATGTTACGTTTCATATTAACAACTAATATCACCATCATTGTATACATATCAAATAATCGATTTTATATACTAAGTTAAAATAATGGGAAAAGTTGGTTCTTGCAAATACAGCTTTGCAGAAGTTCATTGGTCCGATAATTAGGTTAATTTGTTGAATTATATAGAGCCAAACATGCATTGATTGGTACAGCAATTCTATTGTGAATTAGTGATAAGTGTTAGGATCATAATTTAAAGTCTTATAGTGTAACCCTTACAATATAAAATATCGTATTTTAAATCTACACAAAAAAATATTTATTTTAAGACTGAAGAAATAAATACTACACAGTGTTGCAAGAGGAATATTACAGAAAAAAATTAATTTCAGCAATCGACACAGGTTGTTTCATATACTACTTTTTTTAACATTTGTTTCACGTACGTGACGCATTAAACATAAAATTTTGTTTTGTAAGTTCTTGCGACAGTATCAAACTTATAAAATGCCTCACATAATGTTAGCAAGAAATGTACGTAACACGACGATCATCCATAATACAACTGGAATAGTTGAATGCATTTTCACTTGAACGCGTTTTCCGCTCACGAGCAGCATTCGTCGCGATGTGTAAACGCGTCCGAGTGTCAGATGGCGCCATCCGCGCGCTCGTGTGCGCGCTTTACGCGTACTCGACTCGTTTTCTCGATAACAAGCAGCCTGTCGAGATAGTCGCGACTTCTTCGGCGAGCACTGCAATATCCGGGAACACCGTAAAGTTGTCAGCACTGCAGATAAGTGTCGAGGAAGGGTGTGACCGAGGCGTCGGCGGACCGGCGGCGCCGTCTTACTCCGGGGGAAGGTGGAGGGGGTAGAGGAAGGTGACGGGGTTGGTAAAGGAAGTGGAAGGGTAGATGTGAGTGGAGGATTTTCAGGATAGAAGTCATGCCAGTATATTGTGAGTGTGGTGGTGTTGATAAAGGTGGTGATTTTGGTGCGGGTGAGTGGAGCCTCTTGATGATGAATGTCATACTAGTACATTGTGAGGGCAACGGCAGTGATGATGATGGTGTAGTTGTGAGTGGAGGTCCATGAGGGTGGAAATCATGGTAGTCCATTGTGAGGGTGGTGGTGATGATGGTGGTGGTAGTGGTGATGGTGTAGATGTGAGTGAAGGTCCTTGAAGATGGAAGTCATGATAGAACATTTGTGAAAGCGGTGGTGATGATAGTGAGAATGATGATGATGGTGATGGTGAATGTGATGTCTGTGATGGTGATTTTTAATATGATGGCGCTGATGGAGAAAGTGTGGCGTGGTGGAGGCGGTTATCTCACAGGTGGTAGTAATGTTGAAGGAACAGGCGTTGATGATGGTGGTGGTGATGGTGATATTGAGGCTGTTAGCATTAGTAACGATAGGGGGAGTGGTGATGGTTGCTGTGAAGGTGTTTGTCAAGTTTGGGACTAGTGGCACTAACAATAACGATGGCTGTTGAGGTGTCACTCTTACCGTGAGTCGAAGGGTTGTTATGGAAAAGTTGTCGGCATCAGTCCCATTGTTGAAGCGAGGAGTACAATCACTGCAGTAGATACGCCTACCACAACGAAGGAGTGCAATGAGGACAAAAACAACGGCGACGCCGTTGGCGACGCCAACGGCAGCACCAGAGGTTGGAAAAGGGCGGCGGCGGTTTCTTCCCGACACCAGCGCTCCCCGCGAAGGACCGTGGAGACTCGGAAGAGATATGGAGATTACAGCTAACACGCGATTCCCCTCAACCCCACTCTCCTCCCCGCCCTCCCCGCTCCGCCGCGCCACCCGCCATCTATTACGAGGACCCCCTCTCGACCTCTCCCCGAGACCCGGCGCGGCGTGGTGCGGCGTCGCCGAGGACCAGAGGCGGGGGGGAGGGGGTAATTCCGGCATAAACATTGACATTCGTTGCGGCGAGCGCGAGCGTCTTCGAGAGGGTCGCGGCCCCTAATGCAGATAATAGGCTCGTTCCGCTCCTCTCGGGAGGCTTTGAGGACGAGGACGCGTCATGTCCTCCTCACAAGAGGCAGAAATATAGCTGGAAAACACGAATATTTTGTGCGCGCGAAGCAAGAGGGTGAGCGTGAGAGCGAAGGATTAAATGGAAGGGCGAGGATGAGACTAGCAAAAGTTTCTCAGGGCATCAACTGATTTCACTGCAGTGCCTCGGACCAGGAGGTCCTAGGTTCGAATCCCGACTCTGACAGGAGTTTCGACACTAGATATATAGCTAGGTAGAATTCAGCCGCTATCTGGATGATAATTATGGCGGCTGGAAGCTTTAATCGGTAGTTCTTCGTGTTATTTTTTCATTAATAGCAAAGTAATGCCGGAGCGGTAACATGACAAACGGGCCACGAACCGCGCGCGATATTTCCTTCCTCTTCCTAGTCCTATCCCCACCCCTTACGTACACACACATTCACACGCACTAAACTACCACACATGTTGGCAGACCAGTTGGAAGGTTAGAGCTTTTCCCGACTAGGGGCAGTGTCCCGCTGGTAGGAGGTACCTAGTTGGGGCGCACCCCGCTAGCCGAAGGTAGCTCCTCGGCGGATCTCACCATCTAGCCGACGACGATCACCGTCACATCCCGACGGAAAAATGCACTACACTTTCGGGGCTAATGACCTTAGCAGATGACGCGCCCGGATTCACTAACCACTCAATCGATCCCTCCTCTCGGGATGTTTTGAGGACGAGGACGCGTCATGTCCTCACAAGAGGCAGAAAAATAGGAGGAAAACACGAATATTTTGTGAGCAGGAAGACAGGCGGCGAATAAAGGCGAGGGCGAGGGTGGAGGATTAAATGGAAGGGGGAGCGTGAGGACGAGGGTGAGGCGAAGGCGGGAGGGCGGGTGCCGGCCACGGCGCTGTGCCGGAGTCGCTGTCTGCGGAGGGTAATCTACGTGCGCATCGTGGGAGGTGAGGGGGGTAAGAGAGATCTCAACGCTATTTAATATTTCACCTCGGGGTGGGAGCTTCTGTGTTGGGCACTCTCAAAGCAAGCAAGGAGATGCGGTTGTTTCTAGATTCTAATTACATTCTAGTGTTCCGAGATATATATATTTTTTTTGAAGTAAGGTCAGTTTAATCATTTTTACTTTCCCGTATACGTACGCATATACGGAATATAGGGAAAGTTATGAAACACTGTGGAAAATGAATTTCGAGACTGCAACAAAAATATGCGTTTTGGAGGTTCAAAATTTGTGAGTACTTTACATGAAGCCATCCGGATATTTTAAAAAATTTCTCGAAAACGGCTCATATTTTTTTAAATTTCCTGTAAGAACAGAGTAACACACTTACAAACGTGGCATAGGCTCTATTTTCACGGTTAACTCTGAATTTTCGAAAATTTCAAAAGCATGATTTTTTTCGAAATCTACCCTGAACCACAAATTTGAAGGTATAGATTATTCCTTTAAATACAATTCGTTATCCATAGTGAGTTCTTTCATTAAGGTCATGTAAATTGTTTGAACTTTATTCAAGTTTTTGTGCAATATTGCATGAACAAACCTGCAAATTAAAAAGTTACACAAAAGATTTTTTCAAAAACGGCTCCAAATTTTTTCTTAAAACTTTTGGTGGGAATAGTTCTAAATGTACTCTGTAAGATTACATAAACGCCATAGTTATCTATTGTTTTGTTCTATCAAAAATTATTTTAGTATTAGTATTTTTTTGGAATTGTCTCTAGTATCATTAATATTTACATTAGCGTCAACTAATTAACATTAGTGTATTTATACGTACATATGATTTAAATTATGTCGTATAGAGTTTCTCGAAAACTCAACCGATTTCAGTGAAAACTAGTTAAAAATTTCGTATTTTCAGAAACGCTATTTTCTCAAAAACCGCTTCAAATGTTTTATTTACACATTTCGGTAACGGATAGTGCTAATTGCACTCTTTAATGTGTTCATTTCAGTGTGTTTCTTTATTTTTTCAAAAATTACATCACTGTAAGTTCATTGAAAGACCTCTTACGCCGTGTATATGTACATTTTCAGCAGTTTGTAAACACTATTGTATTTATGAGTCAAAGTGCTTAAAATAACTTCAAATGATGTGTTTCCAAAACCCAAAAGTTTTCTGTGATAAAGCTTCAATACAAGCTTACAGTAGTGCTTAAACGAAATTTTCTTTAAAACGGCCCCAAATTTCTCAAAGAATATTGCCATTTAGGACTAGGTTTTACTGTTCTTTAATATTTATAAAATAATATTTCCGTTAGGAAAACAATTAGGAAAACAAAAAATTAAGAATATTGAAAAAATGTACTTGGAGGCGATAAATGGCAACCGGCAAGATAATGCGGCAAGTCCCAGTAGCTAGAAAGAAAATAAAAAACCTAGAACGGGAAATTCTGTGCCATTCTGTAGCATCAATAGTTGAAATACAGTCATTTAACATTTTTTATCTTGTTTGTGAAAGGGCATGTAACTGTTCTGCGTCGTAAGAAATCCAGTCGCATGGAACCCTTCTCATGGAAGACGAATTTTTCTAACTCTCAAACTCGCATGCATATGTTCTCCACATCCCTTCCTCTGACGTCCATTCTTATAAGTATGATAATTAAGAAATTAATTTGATATAATCATTAGCCCTGTTGGAGGCTCTTGGAGATCCTTTAATCTCAGCAGTACCTCGAAACCCAAATTGCTCGTAGCAGTGAATGATCTGACCGAATAAATCTTAAATCGACAGAAACCCCCTGGTCCGAGAAAGTAAGAAATGCAAGTTGTTATATTTTCAATTCCCTGTGACATTTGTTTTTTCTGTGAAAATGTATTAAAATGTATTAGGTTTCTTTGAAATATTTATTGAAATGAATTATGGCTGTAAATAGACTCATTAGAAAATAATGAATTATATTTATCTTGTTACTAGCGTAATTTACCTTTTATATACACCAAGAATTATTAGAGAGATTATACTTTCGATTATTAGAGAGATTATTAATTAAAGAGACTATACTTTCTTTCTCTTGATCAATCAAACTAGTGTTTTTACTTAGCTGATGACAAGACACAAGATATTCACTGGAATTATAGTGATGAAAGAAGTAGTACCACTAACGATCTTCATTGACGTCCTATAAATCAACTTTAGAACTAACATGAAATTGCAATGATAAAGTAGCTGAACAATTATTTTTACTGTTCATTAGGGTAATCATAGTGCCACTTTTGTAAAGTATAACCTTGGAGGTACCATTATACCGACAAGAAGCTATCGAATGTTTCAGTAAAACACATCAAAAACTTTTACATAATCACAATTTTAGTGCACCGAGCACAAAATATCTACTTGTTACCTCCGTTTTTGCTTCTAGCCGCTTTGAATCAGTCGTATACCTATATCTAGAAACTTCAAGGGGACAAGAAAACACTAGAGCAGTTAATCGCACTCCAATCTCCAGAACATTAAACCCAGCCACTTATAAACTGTTGGCTCAAGCTCCTACCTTGCAATACAGCTCATAGTCAGAGTATTTTAATGAAAACGTGTCACAATCTTATCACATCGTTTTCCAGACTTTTATTATAAAGTGTTCGTTCCCATGAGCCGCTAGACGGCGTTGTATGACAGACCAATAAACGCACGCGCCGGGGATCGATTACCGCAGCCAACAAACGCACTCCGCCTTGTAAGTGTGCCCGTAAATCCATTCGGATACTTAAGAGCCGGCCCAAGACACAGGGGGCCGCGCGCGATTAATATTCGAGATAATGGGGCCATTACATGTGACCGCCCCGGGCGCCCGCGCGCGCGCCTTTATGCGTCGCGTAAATCGTGGCCTCGCGACGCAACCGATAGGCGCAAACGCCGCGAGACGCCGCCGCCCGTGGTCTGGCGTCGCGACGCTGCGGTCCGCAGGTGCTGGGCAGCAGCCACAGGGTGACGAGATAGACAGAGAGGAGTGATGAAGAGAGGGAATGATTTAAGGAGAAAGGAGAGAGACAAAAGAGTTGGAAGGAGGAAGAGGGACAGAGATGGGAGTGAGGGGGAGAGGGGGGAGAGGGAGAGAGAGAGAGAGCAGAAGAGATGAAGAGAGGGAAAGAGTTAAAGAGAAAGAAGAGAGACAGGGGGAGGTAGAAGGAGGGAGAGAGTGAGAAGGAAGACAAAGGGAGGGAGAGAGAGGGAGATAGCAGGAGTGATGAAGAGTGGGAAACAGTTAAGGAGAAAGGAGAGAGACTGTGGAGGTATAAGGGAGAGGTAGTGAAAGGTAAGGGAGAGGAAGGGAGGGAAGAAAGGACAGGGGAGAGAGAGAAAGAGGGAAGGGGAGGTCGAGGGAGGGGGATTGATTGATTTATCCTAACAAACGGGAAACGACCACGCGCGATCCTTCTTCTTCCTTATTCTATCCTCACTCTTACTTACACACACTTACACAAACATGCACTACACTACCACACATGCCGGGAGACCGGTTGGGAGCCCACGGCTTGTCCCGCCTGAAGCGGTATCCCGCTGGTGAGAGGTATCTGGTTGGGGAAAACCCCGCTAGCCGACGGTTAGTCGGCGCCGGATCTCGTCATACAACGGGGGGAGAGAACTGTCACTTTCCGAGAAGAAAACATGGACTTCACTTACGAAACTTATCACTTTAGCAGTGGACGCACTGGGAATCAGTAACAATAAATCCTCAATTATTCAACCGGCGTCTTTAAAGAAGCAAGTACTGAGAAGTTCGTGGCGCGGCAACGGGCAGCATAGCGGTCTCCAAGGAGCAAGGCGCAGGGAAGTGTAATGACTTTGACGACCACAACTGACGAATCTCCCAATGCAACGTCCCGGCAAAGCCCTGGTTGATACAATTATTCAAGGTAGTGAGTTCACTTTTCGTCCAAAAGAAACAATCGAAATCACTGTACTGTTCTAATAAGTAGCATCGTTCATCTGGCACAAAAAAATATCTTCGAGTTTTAGAACGGAGATGCATGATGTGTGATAGCGCAAGTCTTGAGTAATATTCCCCCACTGCAAACATTATGTCACTGCTTTTATGAAAGCTTTGCGTATCAAATTACACGGTAAAATTGTTGTCTGTGCTTCTGATACTTTTGATAGGTTTCCGAAAGAGCAAAAATACAAAAAATATTTTCTCTGTTTCATTGTAAAAATCGCTCGATTGCCGAGCAAGGGCGTATGTCAATTGTCGTTTAGGGGACACAATGTGCACTAGACATCTTTATCCGCGAAGTTTTTCACGTGCAAACCACAGCCACACAGCAAAAAGAATCTGTTATAATACCAGATTTTAAAATTCATTAATATTTATAATTATTCAAACATCAACATATGTAGTACTGCAAAATTTGTGATATTAAGAACTATCTACTCGTGTAAAAAAGTAGGAGTATACTTTTCCTTTAAAAAGAATCGTCCAATATCGTTAAAATAAAAATTACTATTTAAAAATCTAAGAACTGTGACAGATGAGACCCCATGACCTGAATTGTGTTGTGAAAATATATCTCAACATCTTGAATTATTTTAAAAAAGTATTCGAAATGTAAGATTTCAGCCTGTGCGACTAACGATTGACTAGCCAGTGCAGATATTTCTGCATTTATGACCTTCTTACTTAAAAAACATACAAAAAGAAATGGCGCGGACACGTTATTTTATGAGAGTTTCAGCATTTTATTCAGAATAATGTCTCAATTACTTAATCAAGTTTTTAACCGTAAAGTACATTTATCAATATTAAAACCTCAAATTCCTGGATGACATTTTACTACACTTGTTTTTCATTTTCTTGACTAGGAATATCACATCTTTTCAGACAATAATACCATGAACTAATATATGAAAACGACCATTGGCATCACACAGATAAAGGAAAACAGACGCACAAAGAGGGAAAGTCGTCCCGTTAAAATCTCTGCACGGAGTTCACGTGGTGACTCTGGAAGCTCGGGCGAGTGAAATTAAGGCAAAGCATGCATTTCAATAATCAAATTACTTTGGACCTTTCGAGAGATAATGGCATTAACACGCTTCACTGAATCTTTCAAAGAACAACGAAACGCTACACATGCGTAGAATTTATACAATTGTAATATTGAATACGTAGTATAGAGAAAATATTGTAATGCTGCAAATAACTGATTTAGAGATGTTGACTGATACACATGATTTGGAAATTCCTGATAACGAAAAGGTATTTTTGTTTGAAAAATTCGACTATAAGGGTTACACTCTATGCCTAATTCCAGTCTCCTATGCAGTATTGCTATTATTAAAAATTACAACTGTACTCATTAAAACTTGGATCCCTTGTAGTTTTATATTTATCTTTTAAATAAATATCATTTTATATTAATAGTGTACACTTATTCTGTCCCTTTCTTCTACCCCTTCAGGCTTCTAACTACTGTACCATATTCCATGACCTTGGATTAATTTAAAATCTCTTTTGAAGTTACTTAAATATAGAAATAGATATTCTCAAACTACGACTTCACAAAATACACAATTATTGAGATATGATTCTAATTATTATGCTGACACGACAGTATGTTTCCTTCCAACCATCGCCTACGAATAGACCAGCTGCCCACTCAACTTGTGAAGAAGTTGAAATTGCACGAAATGTTCGTTTCTCATAGTTTTAAGCTATTCTAAGTAATTCTATTTTTTTTTACAAATTTTTGGTGACACAAAACTTTGGCAACATAAAACTTCAGTTTAAATTAAGTTGGTGTATTGAAAATAAATATTTTCCGTTTTTTGAGGATTTGTTATTCATTACAGATTTCTCTGATATTCACAAAGGGAGAAAGGTTACATTGTCGTTCAGAGGTAGTAACATTGCTTATTTTTTATATACTATACCAGTAATAATATAAGTATATGTATGTCGACTGTGGTGTAGTTGCATTTCAGTGTAATGAATTGAATTCTGTGACAATACGTACTTGGTTTTCTGTTATTTTGTTGTTATAAATTGTTAAAGTTTCTTTTAACTCATAAATGTCCTCTTTGATTATTGTTAGTGCGTATGTTGACAATGCATTTGCTAGCCAGTAAATTATTTAAAATCTTACTTTTAGAAAACTTTGGTGATAGTTTTGCTAAATTGGTATTTATCTGGTACTCTAACTATCTAGTCAACAAATAATTAAAGAACACGTGGTCTCAGAATATTACTTTGTAACTCTTACTTTCAAATATTCTGTGTAAGTGTTCCATTTTTCTCAATTTTGAGAAAAGAAATAATCTTGAGAAATAAGTGCAAAGAGGGCAAGACAATGCCTGTGAGCTTTGAAAAGTGTTGCATGATTTCAAATAAAATTAATACAGTAGTGTCATATGTAAATCTAGATTACTCTTGTATTAATACCTAGGAAAAACATAGCTAGTTTTGGAAATGCGAATGATGGTAATGTGTCAGGTTTTTTTCTGCAATTCACATTATTCACTTTGATGATAACATTGTTATAGAAATTTAGTATTTGAGTAATACAGTGTATACATGAGTATGTTTCTGTGTGTTTGTATTATTTGAGTAGAAGTGTTACACTCAGAATTTCAAGCAAAATATTTGTCCAGTTGGATTGTGTGAGACATAAGAAAAGTAATATAAGCGTATGCAGATTTTTCGTCTCTCCCGTAAGTCACATATAGACTTATATTGTGTTGGGCGAAATAAATCAAGTAAGAACCGCAAGAGACAAATATAAATCAAATCACATTCATTTGCAAGAGAGACAGATTTACATTCATTACAGTCGGCACAACATATAGAAGGGATAGATTTGACTCATTTGTTTACTTTTTTCTGGTGTTCCATAAAACCTTGAATATCCTTGCAACCTTTTTATTTGCATTTTTTCTCAAAACGATTAAAAACAAATAAAATATGTTATTATTTAAATAGCATCATTTAGTATAACCATCAGAAAAAACTGAATGTTGCTTTTTGGCATTAGAGAGGAGCCCCATCATCAGTCCGCGCACAGCAATTTCAATTTTCTTGAATAACAAAGTATCTTAAAATTTCATTTGAATAAGAGTGTCAAAGTGTTACTTTTCAAGGGAGTGAGTTAATTTCAATTATTTGTAGGATTACGAATGGTGTAGAACTGCAATTTCTTTAAATAACGAGAGGGATTGACACACTGATATCGCTCTTCTAGCGGGTATTTCATAGTTCATTTTACCAGTGGACTGCAGCAAGCAAATCGTTACTCAACAAAAGCACACTAAATGGGTTTCGAAAATGTAGCAGCACACTGCTTAAGAACAACAATTAAAATATGGAAGAGCGAATTATTAGAATACATTTGGAAAATCACCTCAATATGAATAATATATTTCACACATTTTAGAACTCATACGTAATTCTCTAGCATAGTAGTAATGTCGTAATATTTATTTGAAAAAAAGTATTTAATTTACTTATTTACTTACAATTCGAAATGACTGCAACTATAACCTAAACACTTATTTTCGTTATAATTTATGTTGAAAATTAGCTAACAAAAATTAATCTTCTATTTATCTCCAAATTGTTCGTATTTCAACGAAATCCTACCGTTCAATGCCAATTTTCCGAGGGAAATGGTATCTAACTGTTGGGAGATTTATTTCATTTCTGTTTAGAATCAGTGTGTAATTGCCTGGTGCATTATATCTCGTTTCACGTTTACTCAATTCGCGAATTGAGATCGTGTCATCAATAGCATCATCTAAAAACCTTCAACCACGTATGAATTATGTTTAGGGTGCATTTCTAGTTATCGAGTTGAAATTATTCTCATTCGATTTCATTCCATTCGGATTTATGAAATTTCATTAAATTATATTCGATATAACGGAGTTCTATCAATTCAATCGGAATTTTCCATGACGCCTCACTGTACAGTTTTAATCAAACATTAAAATATGATACATAATATAATAAAAGTTTGGGGAGAAATGGGTTAAGAAGAATGTTTAAAATGAAATGTACCCACGTCAAAATAATTCGTAATAACTCATATTCCCTTTCACAAGTGCACTATCATTGATTTCAGAATCCTTTAAATATATCTGTTTAGATGCCTGTGATTCTTATAGTGAAAGTCTTGTCTTGTGTAGACGCTAGAAACCTGAAGAAAAGCCCGGAGCGATTTGCAGATTTACTTCCATATTCTAAAAACATAAGTGAGTAAAGTGAAGTGGCTACATAAATCAATTACCTTTTATTGGTTGTATCTCTAGTTCTTCCGAAACCGTGTGTTTAATTTTTTTAAAAGAAAAAATACGAAAAAAAATTAGATTTGCAAATATAGAAAAAATGTCAACTTATAATTTTGAGAAAATCTTTCCCACGACTTGCCGAAGAATATTGTAAATTTCATAGGGACTACCTCCGTATGGGTTAATAAACCAGCAGATACCATTCAAACAAATCGTCTCTGTTTATATAAAAAATCACCCAACACTGAGTAACTTGTATCAAGAGAAACATTAGGTAAAAATGTCATCAGTTCATCCAAAATGTCAATATTCAAACAATTGATAACAATATCAACCCATGATATAATTTAATTCATTAGTGCTGAACCCGCAAAACAAGTTTCGTATTTCGCGTTTCTATTTTGATTAAGTTGAATGACAAAACAATACATGTAATTGCATTCGTTGCCCATCCAGCATTCGAATTCATCACAAAAAGGCTAGACGAGAGGGGTTGGTATATCCATTCTATTCGAAAAGCATTCTCGATTGATTGGGAACGAAACATACGAAGCCATCGAAGTGGAAGAGAGAGATGTTCGATTACTTCTCTCCAAGCTTCTGAGCAACTACTCTGCAAACTAGAGAATATCAAAAAGGTCACGAATAAAACTAAAGTTTACAATCATGAAGAAGCAAAAATACTTCTGAACAAAGCCATACAAACAGGTTTCTCAAAACGTAGCACGCACATTGCTCAAGAACAAATTATCTCGTTCGTCGTTTTGCTAAATTAAATATTTTAACAAAACCGTCATCACGAATACTATAATAACATGGAATACTACACGAACAGAACAAAAGTTCTTTACATTAAAAGAATATAAAAAACTCACGGGAACAGCAAATATGTAATTGTAGTCGGCTTGTTCCTCGGAGTCATTCTCTCGCATGGTCAGTGATGACTTAAATAGTGATAATCTGGTAGGATAATTTGGTTGGTGTGCACATAACACAATGAATAACACAATAAGATATTTGCAGTTTCAGTAAAATATAATTTTCCCCTGAGTTCCTGGGTTCATGACAAAACCACGAACACCTCTCTTACGACCAGATATTGCGTAGTAGTCTTTCAATTCTTGTGTGCATAGGAAATTAGTAATATTTGATTGACGAATATAACATGTTACTGCATTAATCGAATAACTACTCACGTCTATAAACTAGACAGATTCACAAAGCAATTTTTCGTCTAAATATACATTATGGACTGAACAACACTTTTGCCCTACCTTAATTTATTGTTTATTTCACTCTATGTACTATTACATTATTTTGTGTATTACGTAATTCTTATTCCTCATTTATGAATGTACTTAAAGCTTTACTTACAATTGTAACGGTGATTCAGAATTTTGTGAGAAATATAATATCTCAGTTGAAAACTATTTTTCATTTCAAAGTAAATTTTAGATTCAAAATCAATTCTTTCTCGAAAAGAGCTGAGATAGTGAGGGTATATTTGATTCATTTTTACTTGTCCACTAAAACATTCAATCCAATTCACTCATCGTTTCTCAGGAGGATGACAGTTCTGGATAAACATCGTCCATAAATTTAAAAGTTACACATTTCTTGCGAGCGTGGACATCCCAAATTCAAAATGGACTTGCCGCTGCTCTCCCCTTTGATTAATTCTGCCACTGTTTTATACAAGGGCTGGAGGTAGCAAGCAGCTATCTCTTCTGTCTCGGCTTTCGTGCCTTCTTTCTAGACTGTTCCAAGAACCATCGCTGGAAGGGTTCCTCTCTCTCTTCAATCCATCAATTTTACTACCACTGTTCAACAAAGATCCGGTGTTACTGATTTTTTTATTTTTCACATGAGATACATATAACTTATTACCATTTTGAATCGCTATCCTCTAAAGACTTCATAAGTATTGCGTCATCCCTACCCGCACTTTTTCTTCTTTTTCCCTGTTTTTGGGAAGGACAATCCCTTCCGGATTTGGGAAGAGAGTCGCATTTGGTCCTAAACATAGAGCGGATACTAAAAAATATATCACTGACCGGATGTTTACTTTAATTAGAGATGTCAGAATGTGCCGAATTGCTAGAAAACAAATAAATAAAATTATAACGTCTCAGAGTTGACCTGTAAGTTCAGAGAACCAAATTACGGATAATAACACTGACTCGCGTAGATAGTCAATCTACCTTGTAAAATATCTTTTATACACGCAGATTACAGACACAAAAAATACATAATAATGTTCCTTCCGTCCAGTAGAGAAGTATATAATGTCTGAAGTATACTTGTGCACATTACTCAAATCAAAATCTCGTAAACAACACATAGTCACACATAAATGAAATTACTCTCTTTTACAAAACCTATTTGTAGCCACCCACTAAAATGTCAGTTTGGATCAAAATTTTATATTATTTTTTATAAGTTTTTTTTCTATCATAGGAACCTAAGATTAATTAACAATAGATAACGAAAGCTATATTGAAAATTTGTTTCGTGCACAATTGTAGTTTAAAAATTCAAGAACCGAATTGAGCTGAGAAAGTTTGGCACTGGTGTGCTAAAAATATACAGTACGAATAACTTTATAAATATTATTTACAAAACAAACCAGCTAATTTTATTTACAATTATGCAACCATAGCGCGTTCAGACATTTCTTTTTGAAATTACTACATTTCCCCTCTCTCTCAGATTTTACAAATTTTATGAATAATCCACGAAAGCTCCTCCTTTGTCCCCTGCTTGTGTAACGGTTTCCATTTGCAATTGCTCCCCCTGGTAAACGTCCTTGAGGGTCTGGCTTTGGCCTTCACTCTTCCTTATGAATATTGCACGTGGGTATGCTGCCAAGTTAACAATCGCAGTTTGTGATTGTATAACTTCAAATTTCAAATAACGTAAAAAATTGATAAATAATAATTTTTTTGTCGCAATGAAATAAAGGAGAACTACACAGCTAATCCAGTTCCTGCGACGTTATTACGCTTTATATCTGCTCTTTATATATGACCAATATCATCTCGCTCTTAATATATAATGTCTATTTTTTTTTTCAATAAACTCCTTATGTGGTGGCTTGCTCGTCATACTCTTTATTGAAGTCACCTCGTGTATACTCTGACGTTTCGGTCGCTGGCCTTTCCTCTATCGTGGGCATCCGATCTCCACTTCAGTTACTGATGATACAAGTCACTGATTTCAAACCAATAAATTACTATTCTAAAGGTAATCATAAGTTTCAATTGAGTGGGTGAAAACTAGAACGGTGTAAGTGACATTTTATAAATTTAGAGTAATCAGTTTATTTAAGTCAAAATCACTATAGAGCCGTGGTTTGTTTCATCATTAAATCCACGGCACTTCAATTGTTCATTAAAACCATGAAAATACATTGCCACTGAAACATACCGTAAAATAAAAACGTTTTTCTCAGAATTTATAAAATGTCACTTATACCGTCTGGTTTTAACCCGTTCAATTATAATAATGATTTTCAGTTGTAATTTTACAAAATAAGACATAAAACTATTGCGTGTTTTTCTAGCTTCGTGCATTTCACGGCACAATTCTCATTGTATTTTTAATTAATGAATCGTTAATATTCCTCAATATAAAATACCATACTAACCTCAGTATAAATTTGAACCTCGTAAGATGCAGTTCGATTCGTTTCGTGGATTAGCTGGTGCACGCCTCAAATCCCCAGCAACCGTCCTCACCCGTGGCCTTCCGCGTAACGAATGAATCTCTTCGTATCGGCACAACGATTTCCTGTTCGTTTCTCATTGGACTACGTGAACGGTCGGCATTTCGGCGACTTCTCGGTTTATATCCTGAGTTGGCTGGTTATTGTAAGCAGCAGTTATTCATCCAGTCACATCATTCACCAAATGTGTGATCTGTCGCAGTATATTTAAAAATAATATTAATACAATGTAAACTAGGTAAATTAGTGTTGTGTATCCGTAAGTGCTCTACTTAAAATCTGTACAAAGTTATTGTAGTAAAAAACATATTAATACGAAGAAACGAACCAAATAAATAGGACTGAAACGGATAGATCTAAGACAGATGAGATTTTTTCATTTAAGGTCGCATCAACATCTAGGTCATTAGGGAGCTACTATTGTATTTAAATGTATGGTAAATATGACAATGTGAATATGACATGATATGATGATGATAAAGGATGAAAAGACGGATGAAAAGACAACATTACTGCCTTAACGATCTCGGCCTTCTGGTTCGGCGAAGACGAGATAGAAGGATGGTGCAAGATGTATAATATATCATTAGAAGTATATTATTGAGATTTCGTAGTAACAACGATGGTCTGAAACGATTAAAATGGAAGTGAAACTGCTTGATTTGGTTGGTAGTAATTCCGAAAACACACTGCTGTTATTAGAATGTTAAATGGAGGATATACGAATAAGGAAAGGGCCGTTTTGCTTTCTGAAATGAAGTGCTCTTTTTCTATCAAATTATTATTTACAAATAAACTGCAGAATAGAGAAAGCTTTTTCGTACGCCCGCAAATCGTATACAAAAAACATACTTAGATTTCCCATTTTTGCACTTCTTTTCACGCAAGTGAAGATATATTCTCATTCATACCACTTCATTCCCAACTTGTCTATCGCAAATGTAAAGCAATTGCTTATTTAATTAATTCTATTGTATAAAAAACATATTGGTCCCAGATTTGGTCTGTCATCCGAACCGTTTGCATAGTGTGCAAAAGATTTATATTTATAAGATAATTATCCTCTCCTTTCGAGATAAGCCACACAAGATACACTATTTTAAATAATCTGACAAGCATATCTCACGCAGGGAAATATTGTATACA
>BOPP01000040.1:4973192-4986705 GCA_017312745.1 Gryllus bimaculatus | reverse complement strand
CCCAACACAGGCCCACTTCCCTTCTCACTATGCCCTGGTTACTCTGCCCCTTCCGCCACACTCCACCACGCTCAACCATGCCCCGTCTCGCCCCATCCGGCACTGACTCACTCCTCTCCGCCCCGCCCCGCCTCGCCCTAAACCGCTCCTCTGCGATTATCCCCGATCGGTTCCGTTTCTCTCTCACCTTCTCGCTGCCCCGCTTTGCTTCTCCCTTCTCACTCCCCTTAACCGCACCGCCCCTCTTTCTCTTCTTCTTCTCTTTCTCCTTCCCATTTCCACTCACACTCTCGCTACTCACGCTATGTTCCCCTGCCCATCCTAACATTTTCCCACTTGCCCCATTTTCGCTTCCCTCTCTTCCCTACCCCCAGTATTCTCTCTCCACTCCATCGCGCTCCACCCGGGTCGGCCCACTCAGACCCATTCCGCCCCAACCGCCGCTCTTCTGCACCCCAATCCCTGCTATTCTCCACTCCAACCCGCTCTCTTCACTACTGGCACCTCCCGCCCACAACTCACATCACCCCGATTCGGACTTTCCCTGGTAATTCTACTCCCGGTTCATCTTGTTTGCTTTGATTCAATCCGCCTCGGTCAAAACCATCCTATCTTACCCTTCGCGGCATGTCCACTTGTTCTTTGTACTTCAGCATCACTCTCCCTCCACATCAACTTTCAATCCCTTGTGTCTCTTACTACCAATACTAGCTGCAATCATCATTATCAACCCAACCTTCTCTAGTTTTCTCGGTATATCTCTTCCCTCTCAGCTTCACCATTGCTGGGTCACTGATCCCTCTATGCCACAGGTCTCTCTTTGCCCTGTTCCCCTGCTTGCCAGTTTCTCGACCCTCAGTTTCTCATTTTGTATCTCCTCGTAGTGGGCTTTTGTTGAAATGTTGAGTGAGCTGTTCGATTTACCGCTACCATACACGATTCGCTGTGGTTGGCTGTGATGGATGATGACGCAATTCTTTGTTCCGTAAACGGCAAATATGTAGTAATGTGTGTCGTAAGAAGCCATGTCATGAAGATTTTTGTAATAAAAGAGGTCGTTTATAATTTTGACATTAAAAAAATTGGCTGAATCTAAAGAAAACTTCATACCAGAAGTTGCAAGAACGTGCTTTGGTGTTAAAGTTCTGACTATGTACGTAGCTTACTGTAATCAACTGTCAGAATTCTAAGCAACTTTTAGGGAGATTCGCAAATAATTTCTATTTAGTTTTGTGCTCTGACAATTGTCCAATGAAGTGAATTGTTGAACATTTATAATTCCTCGTAGGCCTACATAAAATTAAAGTTTCGTCAAGCAGTATGATACAAACAAATATATCGAATTTAACGCAAACGGTAAACAAATGGAATAACAGTTCATAAACGTAATAATTAAAAGTAAACAGTATTAAATGTAGAAAAATGAACAATATTCAATGAAAACAGAAGGTAATTTGGGTTGAAAACAAGTTTGCCTGTTCCGTTCTATGCCAAGATTGTCGTATTCAGTTTTACCTGTTTTATTCATTATTTTCCATCATCATTAGCATGCCTTACCGTACCCTCCTAACTGGGAATACTCGAAAAAACACGTAAGGTTCCCTAAGAATTTTTATCGCTCCTTGTCAAATGGCACCGTAAAAATTCTCAAGTATGTAAAAGTATCTTGTGGAATTGACGATATCTGGCTGGAACTTTTGGGTTACCAACGCATTGTAGCTAACGGGAACCAGGGAAAACTTAGTAAGGTAACCCGTGTATATTGGTATTGGCGTGAAAATCATTAAAATAACCCTGAAAATATAATACCACTATAAAAAAATATCAGAATTATAATTAATATTAACATAAATCATAATATATTAGTTATTATGTCGGTCTTTGACTTCTATGGCGCCTTCTCCTGTGACGAATGTGGAGTTACTGAAAGGGTAATGGGGCGCAGCCAGTACATTACTGTACCTCAGCTGGAAACTATCTACCAGAGCAACCTGTCGAATACAATAACTTAAGCTCTTAATCTTCAAACTAGTAAATCGATACAAAGAGATCTATCTGGAATATATTTGCAAAAGCAGTCTCTCTTAACATTGAGAATTCTTAATGAGGACTTTTTTGAAATGTGGCTTATTCTATTACGAGAGTTGTAAAGCAAATAAATAAACATGGGCAGCAGTGGGAATTGTGTATTTTGGAATTGTCTTTTACTCAGATAAATAAATTCAGTAAATAACTATTTAGGTCATACAAGGGTGAAGAGAGTTTGGAGTAAAGACGGTTTTAGAGTGTAGCCATCGTCCCCAAGATCAAGGTTAAATTCACCAGAATAGCTTTGCTTGAAGTGGGAGCAATTAGTGCGCGTTGAAACTGTGTATTACTTAAGGCAAGATATGACAAATTACAAGGAATTTTAGCACATATGTAATGTCTGAATCTTATGAACTATGATGCCATGACTGACGTTAGAACTGCAACGACGAACCGCGCAAGTAAGGTACGAACATTTGCTTTACTTCATGAAGCATGGCAGTAAATTTAATATTATAACAATTTAGTGAATGTGGATGACGTGTCTAGCAAACCGCAGAGCTAGCGCGTAAAATTTTGTGCTAATGAAGTATGTGAATATGGATACAACGGTCCAACCAACGGTCCAATTTCATTACTGCTGGGGTATTTAGAATGTGCTATTTCGACTGGGATTTGTCGATGGTATTATAAACCGCTGTTTAAAATAGGAAAAGGTGTATTTGACATCACAAGGAGCGACACATTTAATCACATCTACTGTGAAGCTAGTTAAAGAAATATTAGGCTACATAATTGAAATCCAAATTGCACAGCTCATATAACTGCACATCTAATATAAATCTGCGATTTTCTGTGATGTCTGGTTTGTGTCCAACAATATTATGATATTGCAGTGCAATAGGTATGCCACCAGAGCATAAAACTCTTTTCCAAGTCTAGCATTATCAGTTCCTATAGATGAATGTAACGTGATTTGCAGTTCATAAAGTCGATACGAAACAAGTATGCTAAAACTCCGTAATAACTGAGCGATTCAGTGAGTGTGGAACTGCACAGAGGGCACCGGTGGGTATTGTCCACCAGAGGACATGCCACCACAAACCCTTTCTCGCGTCCCCCTCTCTCGGGGACGAAAAACAAAAAAAAAGAAAAAGAAAAAGAAGAAAAAAGTGGCGCCAGCCCTCGCCGCCGCGGCGATTGTAATGTCAAAGTTCAAACGGATCTGCTTGTTGCGTGCCTCGTCCCCTCGACCAATCGACCACTGGCCGCCCCCTCATCTGTCCATCTGTCCGTTCGTTCGTCATTCCGCTCGGGGGTCTATTTGCGCGGCCGGCCGCCTGCACGCCAATCTACTTGCCCGCCTTTCTATTTTAAACCGTTTAGCCTCTTATCGGGCCACCGCGCTCTGCCTCCATCTTCCTCTAGGCCAGCTCGGCGGGAGGGAGGTGACCGCTCCCCTTCCCTACCCCAGGGCGGCCCACTCGCAAAAACAGCTCTGTTAAATTGCCACTTGCCTCGAGCGCCGTCGTGTACGTATTCATTCAGCGTATTTCGGTAAACAATGGAAAGTGAAATTGATGTACGGACCCGAATGAGTCAGGTCGACTCTTCGTGTGTCATCTTTCGCAGTACATTTATCGTAGGTAATGCCAGGAGTGGAGTGGAAATTTCCAATAAACTCCCCAATCGCAGAACAATGAAGTTTGTCTGGAAATTTCCAATGCACTAGTGGTAGTTGAGGTGTAACACAATAATAAAATAACCTTCAGAATTGATTTAACATGTAAATAAATATTTTTTTATTAATGCTTAGTTAACTCAAGGCATTGAGTGATATCAGTACAGTAACGACGACCAGGAAGACCTAGGGCTTCAGTTCTGACGGTGGATTTTCGAAACTAGCTAGATAGAATTCAGTTGTCAGCTGGCTGATTCTAGCGGCCGACTGCTCGGATCGGTTTTCCGTGGTTTCTCCAATCAACACTAGGCGAATGCCGGAGGACTACCCAAACAAACGGGCTACGACGCTCCATCATGACATCATCACACACACGATCATTCATATGCCGCAAGACCAGACGGGAGATTACAGCTTCTCCAACTGGGGTATTACCTCTTCTGGTGGGAGGTACTTGATTCGGGAATACCCGATAGTTGACGTGTAGTTGGGCGCCAGATAACATCATGGGGGAGATCACCTTCATCTCCCGAGAAAAACACATTCACAACACTTTCGGGATTAATAGCTTGAGCAGCTGACGTGCCCAGAAACACTAATCAATCAAGTAATGAAACCTATGCTTTCAGCATACATGATTCATGTATCGAAGCTTGGACAGAAGAAGAGAAAGAGAAGTTGAAGTTATTGAGGCATTGAAGGGAAGTGGTTCGAAAAAATACTCTTTTGAGATACATCATCGTGATACATATCAGGTGCCTTTTTAAACTCAATCGGTGTTAATTTCATGAGTGGAATAGGCAATCACAGACTTGTAGTTGACAACAGTCAATTGGTGGGCATGATATTAATTTTTCTTAATCTACGATGTTCTAAACATATTGAACTCATACTCTCTTTAACAGGAATGTAGTGTTATTGCTCTTTGGCTTCAACTGTAGAAACCATATGAATCAATACTAATTATTTCTGTGTATAGAGAAAGTGAAAAGTCTTCCATAAGACTCATCGCTCGCTAATTTTAAACGGTACTCGTTTAATAGTTTGGCCCCGAAAGGAATATGCGATTTTTATGCAGATTTCGTTTGTGTAAGTGTGTTGTTGCTCTCTCTATTAGCTATTGTCTGAACTATACTTGCAAAAACTAGCGTAGTCACTAAAAATTATGTAATTTATCTCAATATCTTTGGATTATATTGCTTATTTAATGTAAATTTAAGATAAAAAATGAGACATTAATTATGTAATGTAGTAATTTATAAAATTTCCTGACTCGTAAAATGTATTAATCAATTTACTACTAATTTTCAGATATTTGCATGTAGATTGTCACTTCTTATTCTCTATAGTTTTCAAGAATCCTTATTAGGACAAGGAGGCGAATTCTGGCAAGTTTTCTTTGTTAGAAACATTATATTCAACAAGCTTCTTAAAGCACCACAAATGTATAGCGTTTTTCTGGCCGTAACATTCTTTCTCGTTATTCTATTTTTTCTGTTTAAGCCACGACATTCGTTTTTACTATATTTAGGAGACAAACTACAAACAAAATCATTTAAACAAAAAAAATAGAATCATTTTACTAATAAAATAAGCAAAGTCCGAAAATAAACGTAATCAAATACTTTACACGCGTTGTCGCATTAAGTACTATGATTTTTTTCTATATAATTTTCAAATTATTTTTATAAATTACTGCATTGCACAATTTATGTCTCTTTATTTATCTTAAATTTATTTAAAGAGTCAATATAATTCAAGAATGTTTCCAAAAAGTACCTACTTTTTAGTGACTACGCTAGTTTTTGCAAGTATAATTCACACAATAGCTAATAGAGGGAGCAATAGTACACTTCTACAAGAGAAATCTGGATAAGAATAGTGTGTTCCGATTGGGACAAAACTATTAAACAGGTATTTCGGACCGTTCAAAATGTCACTTCTTTATCAAAATGTCAGTTCTAGTAGTTTTTCTAAAAAAAACATTCATTTACGTTGTCTAGATATCATGAAACATATTTATTAAACGTTATAGGGGAGAAGTTTTAATATTTAGTTTACTGACGTAGTAACTCCTGGCCAGGATGTGCTCAGAAGTTGCCACGGTTCGAATCTTCCGTCTTCGCAAGCGCGTGGCGATATTTAAGTGGATCATAATGCGTTAAACATGACGAAAACAGACCGGAAATAAATTTATTGTATTCGTTATATTTCGTATAAGATTATTAAGAAAATCCCCATTTTTCAGATTTTTGTCACAATTTCAGTCCTGGTAGTGTTTATTGAAAAACCTTATTTACATTGTCTAGACATCATGAAACAAATTTGTTAGTCGTTTTTGAGGAGAAGTTTTAACATTTAGTTTACTGATATTGTAACATTATTAGAGGACTTCTTTTTGACAATTCGCTGTATTGAACATTTTAATTGTGGTTGATGATTTTTATATCATATTATTCGTTAAATCTAGAGTCCTTTATGGATTGGCATAAATTTGTTTCTAATATCTATTCTAGTGAAATAGGAAATTTTTAAAAGAAAACGAAACTTTCATTTAGATTTTTATTTTATTCTCTATCAAAAGACACTTCTTTAGTTCACTATTCGTTGATCTTAAATGCATTTACTTCTTATCTATTATCATCTCAGTCTACAATCAACCTGCCACAAAACATTTTTTTTATCTCTAAACACCTTCTATGATCATTTCAGACTTATCTGATTCCGTATCCTTCATTTTCTACTTTTGATGCTATCACATAACTACAAGACTTTAACTGATCAATCTTCTGGCGTGTGTAAAATATGGGTTATGTAGAACACTTTCCAATTAAAGAGTTACCTTGCATTTCTCGCCCGTCCTGCAAAAATTATAACCGCTAAGTATACTAAAAAAACATTTTGGAATGTAATGTTGTTGAACCTTTAGACAATAATCAAATTACGTAATAAAATACGCAATTTTGTATTGCCATAGTTACATGCAGACTATATTTTGTCACAAAAAATTAATCAAGATTTAATATAATGAAGTATTTAATTGAAAATAAAGTAGTGGTGCTGAAGAATATTAAAAGTACTTCTAATTTGTTATTTATTAGTCGCATATAAATTAACCCCATTACGTTTCCCTCCATTTTATCACTGCAAATAGGAAGGTGAAGAAACACACACAAGCTATCGAAATTCAGTGATCATTTATAAAATTGAAGTTAAACCTGTCCTCAATCAAGTGATAGAGGCATGACTTGAAGCTGCAAGAACGAAGATAATGAAAAATATAGCTGGAATGAAATCACTGCGGAAAATAATTAGACATTTAAGAATGATTTGTGCAAGGGACCACCTTATAAGAAAACAGTTAAAAACACATTGTGCAATAGTATTGCGTCGAAATAAAAAAAGTGGAATCAGTACTTGGTTCATCAGAACATGTAATTGTGCAAAGAGCACCAAAGGAAAGAATTTGCTGGGAAATCGAAAGTTAAAATAAAAGTGGAGCGACACTCGGGAATGGCGAGCAGGAAGCCTGAAGAAGTAGAAAATGGAGGAGATAAAAAAGAAGAAGGAGAATAAGCATTTAGGAAAAAAAGGAATGCGAGAATATGAAGAAAAAGAGCAATGAAAAGATCAAGAAAAAGAAGATGGTGATGATGGAGGAAAGACAATAAAAATAGCCTGACACTCGGAAATGTCCATCAGAACGCCAACAAAAGAAATATCAGCAAGGATAAGAAGGAAAAGTATAAGAGAACAACAAGAGGAAGAAGAAGAAGAAGGAAGAGAACAAGATGGTTAACATGAACAAGGTTAACAACGAAAAGAACAAGAGGAAGAGGAAGAAAAATATGACGTCGAAGAAAAACTATGAAAAACAACCAAGAATTCAACAACAACGAGAACGAAGAAGACACCACTCCCAAATTGAGATCGATAAAAATTCCCGTTGCCAGGCGACATTTATCTTTAGCCGCCGTGGGACCGCGGCGCTCGAAGAATATTTAATAAGCCCGCGCTCCTTAATGCCAGGGTTCAAGACATGTCCCTCCGGCGGCGGCCGTCCGGTGCGTGAGATTCGCAGGGGCGCCGCGGGGGCTTATCGCGCCGTTTAACTCATTATCTAAAGATGCTACCTCGCCGCTCATATTTCGTTCCTTTTTATTGTTAATTGCTTCTGCTTCCGGAGGCGGCGCGTACTACCGCCCGCGAGATAGCGTCGCCGTCGCCCGCCCGGCCTAATGGACCGTTGTATGCACACGAGGACAATGGCGGCTGTCACTCATTGGGCCGCCGAGGTGGGAACAAGATGCGGGGGAGGCGGGCCCCGTGGGGCGGGGAGGCGGAGAGGAGAATTTACAACCCTGATTTGCATGAAGCGGCGGCGGCAGCGGCGGTGGGGGGATGGTGGTGATGGCGGTGGTGGCGGCGCTGCCGGCGGTGGCAGCGGTGGCAGTGGTAACGGCGGCAGCGGTGGCGGTGTTGGCGGTGATAGCGGCGGTAGCAGTGGTAGCAGTGATGGCAGTGGTGATAGCGGCGGTGACGGTGGTGATGGTGGCAATGAGGGCGGCGGTGGCGGCGGTAGAGGTGGTGGCTGTGGGGGCTGTGGTGGTGGTGGTGGTGGTAGCGGTGGTGGCGGTGGTGGCGGTGGTGGCGGTGGTGGCGGTGACGGCAATTGAGGAAGAGGTTGGGTGACTCAAATGAAATTCGCGAGGCTCTTCATCGACGAGGCAGGCGGCTTCCCGGAGGAATGCGAGACCTGACTGTGAATTCCGTGACAACGAAGCCAATCTTGTTTCTCGTTTCTATTTCTATCTTGAGTGATATGGACACAGTACAATTTAGTTCTCGTGATTTGGAGCGTTTGGGCATTTATTACGATGAGAACCGAGAAAAATAACAGTACATAGAATTTTTGGGTGTAATATTATCAGCTAATGTTCTGACATGATGGTGACGACAACGCAACTACTCTACTATGGTGGACTGATATTTATGCGTCCATTTCCTCGTGTATATTATGCCATTACGCCTGTACATATTAGACATATGATATTTTTACTATCAATCTTCTAATATAGTAATATTTACGTTAAATACATGGATTATCTCTGCACTTAAACTACTATTTTCTCTTATTTTAGTTCGCCGTTTATCCACAATTTATTTGTTTTTTATCTCCGCATTTAACATTGCCTCTAGTATCCATTTGTAAACCACCCTTGTAAAAGTTGCAAATATATGCAGCCTGTCAGCTCCCCTGTCCGTCTCGTCTCTTCCCCCCGCCCGATTCTTTCCCCATCACGTCGTCAGGCTTACCTCTTCTTCCATGTATCGTCTTCTTCCCTTCTCTTTTCGCACGCTACGCCACGGCACTCCTCACCAGACCAGCCCAAGTCACGCCACATGCAACCGGGCACCTATATCCATTCCCTCATTTTAACCCTTTAACTCACACTTCTGTGCTTCCCAACATCGCGCCTCCACCTCCATTTTTCTTAACTTCTCCTCCATCTCCATTATTGCCTCCTCCTCCGCCTGCCGTGGCGAATTCAACCACTGTCTGAAGGAGAATTATAGTGGCCAGCTGCTCTGACCTGCAGTTTTTCGTGTAGATTTTTTGGATCAATATCAAGCGAATGCCCTAATAAAGGGGCCAAGGACGGGACCCCATCATTCCTCTTTCCTCACACTCAAACACCCCACTCCCCCACCACACACAGTTACCCTTACGTAAACTACACTACGTCCGGAGACCAGTTAGGAGTGCCGCCGTTTGGAACGGTGCCTCGATGGTAGAGATACGTGGAGAGGAAACCCCCGTCAACATACGTGGACACTTGATCTCTCGGTTCAGCGTATGGGGAGAGGACACTGACACCTCCAGGAATATATCGCACATTACACTTACGGGATGAATGGCATCGGTGGTTGACGCACCCGTCATCACAAAATACACACTTCCCTCACCCCACCTTCACCTCCACTTCTCCGTCTGCCCCAACTTACTTCTGCTCCGCCTCCACTACGCTTCCACATCCATTTCCCCCGTCACCAACCTTTCGGCCCCGTTACTGCCTAAATGATCGGTCCGAATGCCTCTGCTTTCCATCAACCGTCACCACCCTCCACCATCGCCTCAGCCATCACCTCTACCTCTGCCGCTACCTCCACCATTCCTCCACCGCCCCCACCACACCCCCCGCCCCAATCCTGTTCTCGCCCGCATCTTTCCTTCCTCGCTGACTCCACCGCTGCCATTTCTCCACCCCAACCTCAGCCGTCACCTCTACCTCTACCTCTGTCGCTACCACTACACCATCCAGCCGTCTCAGTCCTGTTCCCGCCATCTACCCTTTCTCGCTCGACTCCACCGCAGCCTTTTCCCCGCCACCACCTCAGCCGTCACCTCTACCTTACCTCTGCCGCTGACCACTACCACCATCCAGCCGTCTCAGTCCTGTTCCGCCATCTACCCTTCTCGCATCGACTCCACCGCCAGCCTTTTCTCCCGCCACCACCCTCAGCCGTCACTCAACCTCTACCTCGCCGCTACCACTACCACCATCCAGCCGTCTCAGTCCTGTTCCCGCCATCTACCCTTTCTCGCTCGACTCCACCGCAGCCTTTCTCCCGCCACCACCTCAGCCGTCACCTCAACCTCTACCCTCTCCCTACCACTACCACCATCCAGCCGTTCAGTCCTGTTCCCGCCATCTTCCCTGTCCTCGCTCGATTCCACCGCTGCGCTTTTCTCCCGCCACCGCCCTCGCCGGCAACTCCGCGGGCGGCGCGGCGCGGCGCGGCGCGGCGGCGCTCGTGCGGGCCGGGCGGCGTGCGGGCGGGCGCTGTCAGGGCGGCCGGAGACGATGCGCGCCCGACGCCCTAATTGCCCCCCGCCGATCGCTGACGACTGAATTAGCCGCCCTCCCTCGGAGCCTCGCGCCGAGCAAGTGGCCAGGGCGGCGCCGCTCCTCGCCGCGGTCGAGCCTCGAGGGAGGGGCTCTATGAGTGAGTTGGGAAACTAGCGGGGAAGATGGCTGGGATTGATTGATTAATTGAGGTTTCCCGGTACGTCAACTGCTACGGTCTGTAGCTGCGTTAGTATATGAATGTTTTTATGCCCCATATTGCAGGTGGCGATGTTCTTTCCTCGCTGAATGGTGACATTCGGCGCAGACCTATTCATAAATCAGCGTGATTTTTCTCTCCCAATTTTCCTCCAGCAGGGAAGTGTTCCAGCCGGAGAAATTTCTAAGCTCCGGCATGGATAGCAGTAGTGCAAGTACGTGAAAGTATAAGTAAGGGGAGAGGATAAGACAACTCGTGCGTCTATCATCCGTTTTTACTGCACTACTCCGGCATTCACCTGGTATTAATCGGGGAAGCTACGGAAAACTACCGATTAGAGTAGTCTGCCCCTAGAATTGTTCACCAGTGGTTGAACTAGAACTGGCTATCTAGGATAGAAAATCCGCGACCTTCGGGACTCGAACGCTAGAACCTCCTGCCCGAGTCGCTGCAGAGATAGTGGCAATGCTGGATTTGAGTTGAACTCAGCCTGTGAAGAATATAGAAGAGAGGGGATTTGGATAGGAGTGCGCCGCCACACCGCTAGGTCCTACAGCTGCGTATCGATGTGAACAAACATGTTTTATACCCTAATGAGACCTAAACATCACCTAAACATGGAGCTTCCTGATATTCAAGTAGTGTGTAGCTTAGAGATTGTATCGGCTGAAGGTGTGCCTTATTCAGGAGTCATTCCAGGATGAAAAAGAAACGCAAGTTGGCGTGTAAGTTAGCGCTGTATCTCCCCAACCGATGGAGGAAGACCACCGCCATCTCCGTGATAAAAACATACACTATACATACGTATGAACTATAATAATTTACTCACCCGGATACACTAAATACTTAATCAATCGTCCATTCACGTGATATCCCCTACCTTGCCAACTAGTACGTCACCGCTCGAGCGTTTGGTGTAGATGCTGCAATCAGGTTGAAAATGTGACTGTTCCCTTCTGAGATCAGACGGAAATTCTGCGGAACAGCTAGCCCCTTGAATATCAGTAAATTTGTCCGTTGTTTGCAATTACTTACGTTTTCCGGGCGCGCCAAGACTACCTATAGTGTAGGTATAGGTCCTATATCTTCCCTAAACATGTTTGCCATACGCAGTGATGGCAGCTCTTCCCTACAATTAGCAGCGATGACACGATGCTGCGGTAGAAATTCAATTTACTTAATTGAAGATTGAGAGATTGATCACTTTCAATTCACAATTGAGATTTGGAGAGCATCAATCACTTTCTATTTACAATCAGTTTAAATATTATTAAATTACTTTTTATGTTCTAAAGTTTAGTTATCTAAATATATACTGTGTAATAGCTTTGTGACTATACTTTTTTGTAATTTATTTGTGAATTTATTTATTTCGTAAGTATGTCTCTACGTTACACTCAGTCAGCAAGTTGTCACTATGTTGCAGTTAAATATCTTCAACTCCTCTTATAATTTAATTTTAAAATTTAACACCCTAATCATGCATATCCTAGGAATGCCAAGGAGAAGGCATTTTCAGACTAAATCGGCCTGAAAGAGGTGTTAAGAGAGAGAGAAGAGAGAGAGAGAGAGACAAAGAGAGAGAGAGAGAGAGAGAGAGAGAGAGAGAGAGAGAGAGAGAGAGAGAGAGAGAGAACTGTGAGGTTGGCGATGCGCGTATGTGGGAAATTAGAGTACGAGTAAGAGGGAATGTAAATGAGCGGCTCGGGCAGGAGTGTCAGTTGCGAATTACAAATGCAGGTGTAGAACATAAATGTAAATGGCTAAAATGAGTAGTGTTATTCCTGTAGCATGTGGTAAAACGATGAAGTTGAAAGCGGGAAAAATATGAAAGGAAAAATGCTACAAATGAAAGAAATAAACATGAGAGATAATGTGCATCGTATTAGTTTACCTGATTGGTAGTATTAAATTATTGTGCACCGATGTTTGGCAGTTAGAACGCAAAGATGTTCTGACGCACAGATATTTCAAGTAACTACCAAACAACAGTACACGATTGGTTATTCATGGGTAAATATCCGATCTTTAACAAACATTTATGAGGTTTTCTCATCCTACGTACATTTGCAGAAAGTAATCATCTCCGACTTCCTACATAATCTATAAGCTTGTAACATTTCTTCTGAGAGATCCTATAGAGTTGTAGAACCAAAAGAGATGAGACAAAAACGATGTAGTAGAATTGAAGGATGCTAGCAGGTGAATGAGGCCGGTTGAAGGTAAGCGGTGTCGGGTTGAAGGCAGGGACGCGGGCCGAAGGCAGGCACTACCGATTGCCAGGAGGTGGGTTTCTTCATTACTTCCGGAGTCCATCTACTCCGGTGAATATGAGAAGTATTATTCATGTAACATGGAATAGCAATGGAGTTAAAAACAGGAAAAAATTAGATGAAAAAAGTGACACAAATGAAAGAAATGAGCATGAGAGATCGTCCGTTAGTCTGTCCGATTGGTGGTTGTAAGTCACTGTGCACTGGTGTTTGGCATGTTCATGCAAAGATAAGTACATACCAAACAACAATTCGCGATTAGTTCTTCAAGGACAAGTATTCCATCATTAACATCGTATTATGAGGTTTTCCCATAATACGTTTATTTCCAGAAAATAATCATCTTCGACTCCTCACATGGCCTAGAAGTGTATAACATTTGTGCTGAGAGAACGTATATAGAGGTAGAGTCAAAGAAGATGGAACAAAAACGATGCAGTAGAAGAGGAGGACGCTAGCACGT